>JAPYZJ010002159.1:0-22311 GCA_030522765.1 Ophioninae sp. B BG-2022a
AAAAAAAAAAAAAAAAAAAAAAAAAAAAAAAAAAAAAAAAAAAAAAAAAAAAAAAAAACAAAAATAAAAAAAAAAAAACAAAAATTGAAAAAAAAAACAAAAATTGAAAAAAAATAACAAAAATTGAAGAAAAAAAAACAAAAAAAATGTCGGATTCAGCGATGAACAAATACAGCGAGAAAGATTTCACTTACGATTTCGAGTTGAATCGTTTCTTTTTACGAACTATCGGGGTGTGGCCGACGATTTCGCGAAGCTCGAGAATTTTGTCGCGTTTAGCGATATTCGTGAGCGCAACTCTGCTAATTTTCTTTTTCGTGCCGCAAGGCTGCTACGTTTTTCTCGTCGAGGAAGATTCCGCCATGAAACTTCGAGAATTTGGCCCGTTGAGCTTCACCGCAATGGCGATTGCTCGTTACGTTATAATATTGTGGAGATTGGATCGTTTCGGTATTTGCATAGATTTGATAATGAAAGATTGGCGACGCGCCGATGAGACGATTTGTCGGCCGGTTATGTTGCGCTATGCGAAAGCCTCGAGATTATTCACGAAACTCTACGTTTCCGTTATGTACGGTGGGGCGAGTTTTTACACTTGGGTTTTGCCATTCGTTGGTGGACGTAACGACGATAAAAACGTCACTCTCAGACCCCTCCCATATCCGGCTGAATTCTTCATCCTTGATAGCCAAAAGTCTCCGATATACGAAATCGTTTTTTTCGGATATTCCTTGAGCATGCTCTGCGTTGCTTGCACCGCAACTTGCGGCATTTGCACCCTCACCGTCAAATTGGTTATGCACGCTTGCAGCCAATTCGAAATCGTCGTTGCTTTCGTCAAATCCATCGATGATTGCCAACTCGATGATCGCGATGATGATCACTCACTTATGGCTTACACCAAAAGGGACTCTTACGTCGAACGTCGTATCGACGAAATTTTACGTCGACACTTGTACGCATTAGCGTAAGTATGCTCTTATGGGAATTAGGGTTTTAATGGGGGGATATGGAAATGTTAGTGGAATTTTTTATGTTTTGAGGAATTATGGGTTTTATGGTATTACGATGTTAATGGAATTACGGTTTTGATGGAATTTTAGGTTTTGATGGAATTTTAGGTTTTGATGGAATTTTCGGTTTTGATGGAATTTTAGGTTTTGATGGAATTTTCGGTTTTGATGGAATTTTAGGTTTTGATGGAATTTTCGGTTTTGATGGAATTTTCGGTTTTGATGGAATTTTTGGTTTTGATGGAATTTTTGATTTTGATGGAATTTTCGGTTTTGATGGAATTTTCGGTTTTGATGGAATTTTCGGTTTTGATGGAATTTTCGGTTTTGATAGAATTTTCGGTATTGATGGAATTTTCGGTTTTAATGGAATTTTCGGTTTAGATCGAATCTCGTTTTTGATGGATTTTTAGTTTTTGATGGAATTGTAATTCGTTATGGAATTTTAGATCTTGATCGAATTTTAGTTCTTCATGGAATTTCCGTTCTTTATACGAATTACGATTTTCATGGAATTGTTGTTCTTGAAGGAATTGTTGTTTTTGATGGAATTTTCGTTCTTCATCGAATACACGAATTATTTCAGTATTTTTCAATAAATGATTCAGTAGTTATAATCGTTTAGGCTTATATTCAACGTTTAGGCAGGGCTATTCTTCCAGAAGTTCTTCAACTTTTAGTAACTTTTCCATTGGATCAATGATTGAGCTATTTTTTGAAAATTTTTATTTGTCGTTGTCATTTAGATTTTGATGTTTGGTTTACAGTTTTAAGTTTTTTGACTTTTATCCCAAAAAACAATTATTTAAAAACCTGAGCTCACTGTGCCTTGAAAAACTATAGAGTATTTCGATATTTCTTTAGAGCATGATTTTTTTGGTGATTCGTAGCTCGCAAAATTACTTTATTTATTAAAAATTCCTCGCTAAATTTTTACTTTATTTATTCAATAAAAATTTGTATTTTTTTGGTTTTTCATTTATCAACGATTTGCTCGGAAACGAAACGATCGTTTCGTTCCTATATATCGTTTGAGATGGGTTTCAGATTTGTGACGAGAATAGATGAGATATTAAATGAGATTTGCTTAATCGATGTGCTTGGAGGTACACTGAATATATGCATGGTCGGATATCACGTTCTGTTGGTAGGCTCCATATTTATTCTTTCGTCAATATTTTATGTTATTTAAGATTTCATAATTTGTGACTCAGTTAATTTATAATTGGTCGATATTTTCTTTATCCCAAGTCAATCTTGATTCAATCCAGTCAATTTTAAAACAATTATGGTTGCTAAGCTGTCTATTCAAAAATGTTAAAAAAATTCCTGAACTTCCTTTGAACATAGTAAATGACCTACGAAAAATGATTGTTTTATTATCTTGAAAATAAGCACGATCTCTAATTGATTATTAATATTATTTTTATCGTCGATCGAACATACTCGTAAGGTCCATTTCTCGTGGACAGGAATGGAATAACAGTGAGGCCATAGGTCTCGTCACTTACTTCATGCTATGGTTGACTATGGTGTCAAACGTTTTCGTGTCTTGTTACATCGGCGAACAACTAACCGAGCAGGTAAAAACCGATTTTTCCTTTTTTCGAAACCAGCAAATAAATAATTTTCATATTTTGGATTTTTCTTTTTTTTTTCGAAATCCGAAAATAAACGCTTTTCATTTTTTTGGTTTCTCTATTTTTTTCCAAACCCGAAAATAAATGATGTTGATTTTTTGGTTTTGCCTTTTTTCTTCAAAACCCAAAAAAACGATTTTTATTTTTTGGTTTTTCCTTTTTTTCGAAATTCCAAAAAAAACGATTTTCATTTTTTGTTTGTTTTTTATTTTTCAAAGTACGCGCAAGTTGGAGAAGCGAGCTTTTCGACAAATTGGTGGAGACTGACGAAAAACCAAACGCGTGCTTTGATACTCGTTATCGCGACGTCCCAAAATCCAGTAAAATTTACAGCCGGCAAAGTAACGACGCTGTCGCTTCAAACTTTCGCATCGGTTGGTTGACACCTCTTCGAAATAATGAAAATTCCTAAATGATAACAAAATTTGAAATTTGGATAGTTTTCCTATTCGTGAAATTTGATGTTGATCGTCGACACGACCTTTCTTCGTTGTCACTGCAGGTGATGAAAGCTTCGATGGCATATTTGAACGCACTTCGGACTGTCATGTAAAATGGCAATTGGCAAAACGAGAAACCGAAATGCTCCAACGTATCATCAGCCAGAAAAGTCTATATGTGTATATAACGTTAGATAACAGTGAACAATATACAATTTGACATCACTGAAAGTTACGAAAACGTTTTCTTTCTTCCACAGTGATATACCTGTCACTTTTGAAACTTTTTTGCTCGTTTCTCACTTTCTTCGTACTTCGATTTTTCCAACGATCAATCTGGATTATCCTATCTGACCATTTTCACTGAACGATCATCGTTGAATGCTACCGTCCAGTTTTTTTTCGCCTCATGATTATTTATTGTTGTTCGAGATTTTTTATCTCCTTTCCAGTTTCTCTAGAAAATAGTAGCTAAACGTTTTTTCAACGTTCGTTGCATACGCAAAATCGCTGATGAAAAAACGAGCGAATTTGAATGACAGTAATTAATTAATAAAATAAAATAATTTACATTATTAATACAATATTGTAATTTATAATTTATAATAATAAATTTGTAATACATAAAATAAATAAATGTACTAATTATGTGATTTATAATTACCGTAATGAATTAATAATATAAATTATTATATATAATTAATATTATTAATTCGTTGTAATTTAAAAATGAGTAATTATAAAATAATATAAAGTATAAAGTGGTTTTCAAATGATGATAATTAAAACAAATCACGGTATTGTTTAAACCAGCAAACAGAAAAGTCTCCACATTCTTTACTCGTCGTATTTTGATATTTTGCACGAATCGTCACGAAATTAAAATAAATTTCTTGATGATTAAATTACAATTCGACGGGAATTAAAAAGTCCCGATGTTGGACCAACTTTTTCCCCGATGGTTCACCTCTTAAAAGATCCATGATTTTTCAAACACTTCAGAACAACGTTGCACCGATATCTTTCGTAAATCGTAAACTTCCGGTTCACAATTCCCAGGAAGTTCTCTTTCCATTTTGAAGTATGTCTTACGTGAAGTTCTTCAAGCTCGATGATTCGTTGATGTTCTTTTCCACTGACTGTAGGCAGTTGGTAGTTTTTCTCATGTTTTCAGTTCGCTTCCTTGATTATCCCGATCATGCGCAAAGCCTTCCGCGTATGACGTGGTCACCAGGAAGAAAACGTGAGGTTGAAGAAAATCAGCCAGTAAAGTTTGAGACATCAGAAGTGCAATGTCCAGTAGTAAGAATGGAAAAATTTTTGCGAATCCTGAAAAGGATATTGGATCATCTCGGCGTTTGAACGAAAGTCAGTTGATCGAAGCTAATAACGCAGTGAAGATAACCCGTTGGCTGATGAAACTTCTTGGATTATGGCCTTTAGGATTGAACTCGATAAATCGTCAGGAACGTTGGGTTTCTTGGATTCTCAACTTTATCAGTATTTTCATGTTGGTCTTTACGTTGGTGACTGGCAGTCTTTATACGTTTATGAAGGAAAAGAATTTGGCGATTCGTATCAAGCTTATCGGGGTTTTGAGTTTTTGCGTGATGTCGAGTATAAAGTATTTTTCGTTGATTATTAATCGTCGAAAAATCGGATGGTGCATGAACGATTTTATTGAAAATTGGTGCCGATTGAACGGCCATGAGGAACGCAAGATTATGCATTATTACGCTCTTTACGGACGTTACGGCGTTGCTATGTGTACCTGTTTCATGTACGGTGGTGAAATTTTCTATGTTGTTATAATGCCACTGATGACCGGTAATATCGTTATTCCTGATACAAATTTAACGATCAAACCACTTCCTTATCCTGTATATTTCATTTATATCGATCCTCAAATAAGCCCAACTTATGAAATTGTCTACGTTGTTCATTGCTGCTCGTCATTGGTGATGCACACCACGTCTATCGTCGGCTGCAGCCTCGCTGTTGTTTTAGTTGTTCACGCTTGTAGCCAACTTCGAATTGCCGTTTCGTGGCTTGATCGTCTGGTCGATCACAAAGGACAGGAAAACTCCTTCCTCGAATACAGCCTTGATGCCAAACTCGGAATCATCGTCGAACAGCATGTCAGAACTCTCAAGTAACTTTACCATTTGTTCATTCAATTCTGTGTACTGTACGGTTAAACTTCTGCCTCGTTAAAGGGCTGGAAAATACGTCAAACGTTTTTTTAATGATTTTGATTTATTCTTCTACATTTATTGATTTTTTTTCGGTGAAAAAAATCTGGAGGATTCGTATTTACAAAAGCTGGCTTGTTTGGAACATCCCAGTGATTTTCTCTTTTCAGAATTAATTTTTCGAAGTTAAAACGAATTTTTTAACGTTCAGGGTGGAGAAAAACTGATGGGTTTGGAAAGGGAAAATAAAAAGGTTTTTTTGTTTTCTGATTTGATCAAAAGGGGATGATATGTGTAGGCTCATCGTAATAGAGAGTTACTTGGAATATCCAAATGAATTATGTCATTGAAAAACGACTATAAACTTCATAAAAAAGTTATGATATTTTTCCAAAGTTATCAACAAAACAAAAAAAACAAAATGGAAAATGATATTTTTTGTGGAAGAAAATGGAAAATGATATTTTGGTGAAGCAATATGGAAAATAATCATTTGAAAAATAATATATTTCCAAAGTTATCAACAATCAACAAAACAAAAAAACAACAAACACACCAGTGTTAGAAATATGAAAAAATTTATATTAAATTTAAATATGAAACTTATCACTGTTCGAAAAATAATTTACAACATGTTAAAGTTATCAACGATTTATTAAACTTCGATGAGATGGAAAACGGATCGTTGTTTGGTAAAGAAAAAACAGTTATATTCGTTTCTTCAATACGAGTTGAAATTTTATTTTATTGGTTGTACAATTTTTTATACCGTTTTCTGTAGGTGTATATATATGTAAATGGAACCTGCCATACATTTTAATTCGCACTAGTGTTTCTTTCAGTTTTATATCTTGCACGGAAAAGATACTTCGTGACATTTGTCTCGTCGATGTGCTGGGTTCGACGCTTAATCTCTGTTTATTAGGATTCGATTTGCTGACGGTACGAATGATATAACGATGCATGATATATTTATAAAGGTCCGTCAAATATATCGTTTCCACTTACGTCATTTTAAACGTCTCATAATTCGATTGAAACGAAAAAGGAATGGGAGCACAGTGGTCCAATCGCGATGTTCACATATACTTGTCTCATAACGTCATTTCTATTCAATATTTTCTTATTTTGTTACATCGGAGAAATGCTGACTGAAGAGGTAAATAAAAAAAACATTTCTTTTTTTTATCTCGCTATCATTTATCAAACATGACAATAACAAAATTGCGGTTACGATGATTTTTCGTTTGCTTCGATTAATTGAATTGTTAGTGCGAAAAAGTTGGCGAAAAAACGTACATGATCGAGTGGTACGAATTACCTTGCAAAACGGCTGTTGGGCTAACTCTGACGATCGCAACTGCCAGGAATCCAGCAACCATTACTGCTGGAAACTTGACCAAGCTTTCGTTGTCAACATTTTCGACTGTAAGTTCCTACACTTGACATTTTACTGTCATTGTTGTTTTTTGATTCGGAGCCCGGATAGATAAATTGACAAATCCAAAAAAACTTGTATTCACAGGTGCTGAAAACTTCCCTCGGTTATCTCAACATTTTACGCACACTCACCTCATAATTGTTGATAACGGTTTTAGTGGCGAGTAATAAAATAAATATATCGAGATTACGCGACAGCAGTTTGGATACGATGAAAACGAAGAGCCCTCTTATACGTCACGTAATGGTCACGTGGGGTATAGTGGACCCCACGCCAAAAACTTGTTGCTATTTGCGTTCTACTTGATTTATTAACGCAAACCTTATTCGAGTATTTTATTTCATATGTTTTTCCAGTAATACAATCGTTTTTTCTTTCGTTCAAAAAAAAATGCCGAAAAGACAATCAGAAAAAAAGGAAAAAAATATCCTAATGTTTATTGAAAAATTCATATAAATTTTGATTATTGCGATATGACAAAAAAACCTGTGCTATGTTACTGTTGAAATAGTATATTTTCAAGAAGACAATATCATTTTCATGAACAGCACTATTTGCTACCTGCCAGACAACTGATACTATTTTGATCATCGTCACCGATTAAATAGTGTTGGAGTAGGTTCAGACAACACATGACAGCACAAGTTCGATTCTTAATCGATCTTTCTAGATATCTTTACAAAATGGTCCTGGGGTCCACTGGACCCCTAGTGACCATTAAGGGTTGAAGCCTAAGCGACGGTTCATCGATCATTTTTTAAACTGATTTTGACAACTCGCCGGATATTTATTTGCCTGGACGTGTGTGCACTCGCGAAATTACTTACGTTGAAATAATCTTCAGAACAGAGACGAAAAATCATATGGAATATACAGCGATATATTTAGGAATACTTGCTGAGGAGCTTTCAATACTTTTCTTATGTTGGGTTGTGTTTCCAAAGAATCCAAACACTCGTGCATTGAACACTGACGGCACTTTTGATTCATTCCAAAAATTAACGACTCTTTGATGTTATTTTTTTGGATATCTTTTTCATTTCGAAAACGTTTGAATATGGGTTAGCCGAAGGTATTTTGAAACACTCAGGACTTCTTTTCCGGGGACGTTTCTCAGGGATACGTGAAATGCAACGGTTTCATGAACTGTCCACATCGTATCGAATTAAAGGATTGAATGATAAAAAGCAGAACCTCGGCGCAGAAAAGTTACGGACTGTCAACCCCCTGTTCGTTCGATCGTGCTATTATTCCCTCCAGCAGTATGATGCACGATGACTCTGCTTTATTCGAAGACCAGCTCCTTGTAAAAAGGCGCAAGCGCATTGGACATACACGAAGAGATGGCGAAGGGAAAAACGCGCCTGCAACTGTTGTGTCACTAGTCGAAAGAATCCTTTTTGTTTTTCTTTTATCGGTGCTACACATTTTTAATTCATTTATTTTATTTTATTCTTTTTATTTATTTACTTTTTTACTCATAATTTTTAATCATTTTTTTTAATAGTCTCGATGGCTGTTTTTTAAAAAAAGTCTCGTCCAATTGGCAATTCCAAATCCCTGCGAAAAAAACTAAAATAATTTTCGTTTCAAGTATACGATTGCACCAAAACTGCAAGGGCCGGAAGTAAACGGATTACATTTTTTTTCACAGTTTTTCATTAAATAAGAAATAATCAGTTTCGTCTTTCGTATATTTTAGTATAAATTGTAATTTAGTATTATTTGTAAAATGTTGGAAAATATGTTGGAAAGTTTCTTACAAATCGCCTCATTTCATGTGTACATAATTACGACGTTTACAAACGACCTTAATGAACTTCGCAAGCATGCTAACTGAGAACAGGTGATTCAAAGAATAAAAAAATTACAGATACTTAGTAAAATATTGGAACCCGAAAACATTTCGAAAAACATTAAAAAAATGTTTGGTTTTGTTTGGGTTATTCTAATTTTTATCGCTATTATGATTATGCAATCGAAGCGATGAAAGTAAAAAATCCACAAAGCCGATGTGGATTTCTCAGACAATGAAAAACCGTTCAAAACTAAAAAATGAAACTACCAAGTGCGACAAAGCTTTCTCGTTTGTCGTTTCCATCGTGGGATCGGTCATCTGGAATTCAATGATTAATTGACAGCTCCTCGATGTCTGGTGACTTTTTCTTCTTCTCTTCGCTTTTTTTTCTTCGCTTTGAAAATCATTTAAAGACGCGCATGCGCACATCGTCTGCCCAAGCACATTCTTCAATGACGTAGGTAAATGGATGTAGGTACGAGGAGTGTTTCATGACCAGTGAGGTTTGCGTCATCAGTGCTGCAATGTCGAATCGTGAAAATGGATACGATTCGAGAAAGCTCGAAAGAAAAGGCTCCTTGATGTATTTTAACGAAAGACACGAGGCGGACGTGAATTACGCAATAAAAGCAAATCGATGGTTCATGAAAATTTTGGGTGTGTGGCCGATGAGCTACGACACGAAAAATTCAATCGAGCGTCGTATCGCTAAAATCCTTACCACGTGCAGTATTTTCTTTCTCGTTTTCGTTCTCGTAACTGGCTGCCTTGATATATTCATAAAAGAAAAAGATTTGGCGATACGTATAAAAATGATGGGTGTTTTGAGTTTTTGCGTTATGTCCGGTATAAAGTATTTTTCTTTGATTATTAAACGTCGATTGATTGGTCGTTGTATAGGGGACATTGTTAAAAATTGGGCTAGGTTTGACGGTAACGAAGAGCGTCGAATTATGTACAGTTATGCTCTTTATGGACGTTACGGTGTCATGATTTGTGCAACTTTTATGTATGGGGGTGGTATACTGTACTACATTATAATGCCATTGACAGCTGGTCGTATACCTGTACCGGATACCAATTTGACCGTAAGATTGCTTCCTTGTCCAGCCTATTTGATATTTGCCGATATACAAACGAGTCCCACTCGCGAAATCGTCTATGCGACACATTTGGGTCTATTCTTCGTCATGCACACGACTTCCGTCATCGGTTGCAGCTTGGCTGTTGTTTTTGTCGTGCATGCTTGTAGCCAACTCGAAATTGTCGTTTTTTGGCTGGATCGCTTGGTAGACTGCGACGGCAAAGAACACTTTTTTCACGAGTACAGTCTTGAGAAACGACTCGGTCTGATCGTCGATCAGCACGTCAGGACACTCGAGTAATTGTGGTTTTTGTATGTTTGATTTTTCATTCGCTTTTCGAGAACCGGAAGTTGCTCAATTCGATATTTTTCGCACATGTTGGAAATTGTGACACTTTTGTTCGCCATTTTGGCTAATTTTTATTCGAGTTTCTTTTGAATGTAGCGAGTGGCGGAAAAAATCAGAAATGGATTCTTCAATGATGCAAATGTTAGGTTAGATTTGAATAGTGAATAAGATCAGTAGACGGGAAAGATTCGTTGATTTTTCGTTTTGGTTTTTATGAAGGAAAGAAAGGTCTTGTTTTGGATGAAATCAAATGTATTATACTTTTTGTACGAACGTCTGGCGACTCTTTCAGTTTTATATCTTGCACCGAAATAATTCTTCGTGAAATCTGCCTCGTCGATGTGCTAGGATCGACCCTTAATATTTGTTTATTGGGATTCGATTTATTGACGGTACGAACGAGTCTCATATTTGTATATTTTAGTTTTGCTTTATGTTTTATACGTAACTTTTGATTGTTTGATGAAATAATAAGGAATGGGAGCCCACTGGTCCAATTGCGATGCTCACTTATGCCAGTCTGATAACATCATTTCTTTTCAATATTTTCTTGTTTTCTTACGTTGGAGAAATGCTCACCGAAGAGGTAAATAATCTCTGTTTAGCTACATTTTATTCGTCGTAATTGATATTCTTGAACTTGTAAGGACATACATTTTTTATTTCCGGCGATGATTTTGTAAGTGCGAAAAAGTTGGTGAAAAAACGTACATGATCGATTGGTATAGATTACCGTGCAAAACGGCTGTCAGCCTTACTCTTACGATCGCAACTGCTGGCAATCCAGTTACTATTACCGCAGGAGGTTTGGGGAATCTGTCATTGATGACATTTACGACCGTAAGTGCTTATAACGAATTATCGTCACAACTCTTTGATAAATTGCACATTGCACATTTTTTTTTTCAGGTATTAAAAACATCGCTTGGTTACCTCAATATTTTGCGAACACTGACCGCATAATTGTTGATTCGGTTTTAGTGGCAAATAATAAATAAAAATTCACGTCATTACCCAACAGCATTTTGGATTCGACGAAAACGAAGACTCAAAGAACGAAGTTGAACTCGTGGTGACGGTAAAACGATTATTTTTGAAAATTGACTTTGCCAACACGCCGGCAATTTATTTTCCTGGACGTGGATGCACTTGTGAAATCACTAACGTTGCAATAATCGTCAGAACAAAGACAAAAAACAAAACGGAAAAATACAGCGATATACTTGAGAACACTTGCTGAAAAAGATCACGATACGTTTCGTCTTATGTTGGGTCGTGTTTTCAAAGAACCCAATCACTCGTGCATTGAACTCTAGTGGCATTTTTTTACATCCCAAAAATGAACCATCCTTCGACGTTATTTGTTTGAATACCTTTTTCATTTCGAAAATGCTTGAATGCCAAAGGTACTGTTTAAACACTTAGGATTAATTTTCCGAAGTACTTTTCAAACACTCAAGATTATTTTTCCAAAGTACTTTTTAAATACACATGACTATTTTTCCGAAGACGTTTTTTTTGGATACGTGATTAGCAACGTCACAAAAAAACCACATCGTATCGAAAAAAAAAAAATAATAATAAAAAACAGCCACAATCTTCTGATCTCTTCTTAGCACTCTTCGAAAAAAAACTTCTCCTTTAAATCCAAGTCCATTTTAGAAAACAGCACACCCAGGCACGAATTACACGATACAAAAGAAGAAAAAAAAAAGTTCCGTTTCCAGCAACGTTCCGAGCAGTCGTAGTTGTTCTTTTTGTGATTACGCGATTACCCCTCTCCCCATTCCCTTCCCCGTGACTCCTCTCGTCTTCACTCCCTTCCGCCATGAATATCCTACAATAGAAGTACAAAAGCGTCGATTCATCATCAATCCCCTAGAAGTTACGCGCATGCGCATTAACAAATCCAAAGTCGAAACGAAACGTTTCAAGAAGATTAAGGGACAGGTGGGAGGTTGGTCGGGGAAGGGAGAAAGAAAACGATTGTTCATTGCTTCCGGCAAGTATTCCACGAGAAGAGAGTACACGATCGTAGGATCGGTCGGTTATGATGAATCCGTGATTAAATTCGTTCGATGAGTAGACAAGTCGTGACGCGACCGTCGCTTCAGAAATGCCAGAGGTACGTGAAAAAGATCAACGGGTTTCAACGTCGAAACGTGATTTCGAGTACACGACGGAATTGAATAGTTTTTTTTTGAGGCCGATCGGTATGTGGCCAAGTTCAGGAAAAGCTGGTATACTCGAAAGATTTTTGATAAAAGTTCAGACATGTTGCTGTTACTTTCTCATATTTTTTCTTCTCCTACCCTGCGCTCTTCATACGTTCTTGATCGAGCAAGATCCAAGCCTTCGATTGAAGATGATCGGTCCATTGAGCTTTTGCATGATGGCAGTGATGAAACTGAGCTTCCTCGTTTTGCGTCGAAACGGACTGGCAGATTGCTTGGCCCATATAGCCGCTGATTGGGAAACCGTTAGGTCATCTAGGGAACGAGAAATAATGCTGGAAGAGGCGAAGTTTGGTCGGTTCGTTGCTGGCCTTTGCGCAGTCTTCATGTACTCTGGGGGTTTCTTTTATCACACGATAATGCCTCTCTCGTCTGGGGTTGTCTTCAACCCGAATAACAACAGAAGTATCAGGCCTTTGACGTATCCGGTATACGAGCCGTTTCTCGATGCTCAAATTAGCCCCAATTACGAAATCGTTTTTGTCACTCAATGGTTCTCCGGTTTTGTCATGTATACCATTACGATTGCGGCGTGCAGCATCGCCGCCATTTTTGCCATGCATGCTTGTGGACAGTTCAAAATACTCGCTGGTAGATTGGGAAAATTGGTCGACGGAGACGACAGATCCGACACCGTTGAAGAAAGAACCGCTGACGTCGTTGAACTTCACCTTCGAGCACTCCGGTCAGCCATCTTTTCATTATTCTTTTCCTTGATGGAAAATTTACCATCTTTTTTCTTTGTCTTTTATTTGTCGAAATTTTCATAGGTTTGGGTAGTGATTTGATTTTGAAAACTGCAATAAACGTTGTGGGAAAAATACTTGATTGAGCCTTCAGTGGATTTTGGAAAGAAATTACTTGATTTTTTTGTGTTTGTGGATGTTGGAAAAAATTGCTTAATTTTATAGCTTTTCGTTAAAAGTTTCGAACTTTTCTGCCTTCAGTCAGCCTCGAGTAAAAATTATTCAACTTTTTGAATTTTTCGCCTTAATTACTTGGTTTACTTCATTTTCAATGGACCTTCGATAAAAATTACTGAACTTTTAAGCTTTCAATGGAGTTTTCTGAATTTTATCATTTTTAATTTGTCGATTGAATTTGAAGATTTCACGATTTTTTTATTGCGAATGAAATTTTATCGATTTTTTTAACCGTCATGGGAAATTGGTCAATTTCATAGGCTTTAATAATAATTTATCTATATTTTTAGCTGTATATGGAAAATCCACAATATTTACTGGTGAACTTCGATTTTTTAATCTTCATACTTAATCTGATGATTTCAAAACCTGCCATGGAGTGTATTTGTTTTTGTCAATTTAACTTATACTTATGCAACTTTAGTCTAACAATCAACAATGACGAATATAAAGCGAATATAAAAGGAATTTTCTAAAAGCTTTCCAGAAGATTAATAATGTTCGATTGTCTCAATGGAATTAAAAATTGAACATCGCCGCTTGTACTCGATTAATTTATCGTAATTTTTGTAGTTTGATCAGCCGCGTGGAGGGTGTACTAAACGAAGTTTGTTTCGTTGAGTTCATCGGATGCACGATGAACATATGCTTTCTCGGATATTATTTCATGACGGTAAGATATATATCGCTTAGCCCAACAATATTTAACGAATTATTTATTCGCGTATTTGTTTATTGTTTTTAATAGCTTTTTCTGGTACTCAGACAATATATAAAATATAAAATGACATATTTAAATATAATAATATTAAAGTTACATAATTAATAAATAAATGTAGTTTATTATTTTCAATTTTTAGTGGATTTTTCATCGATCAATTGATTGAACATCGTCCGTTTTATTCCTCCTCTAAAGCGCTAGTAGTTAAATCCAATGTGTGGTCAGACGTCTCGTCAATTTTTCCTACAACCTCTCGTAAAATTTTTAGACATCAGTCCTTACTGAATAGAATAATTAAGAATAACCAAAAAAATTATGAAATATGAATGTTTCCTCAGGTTTGAAAAAAGTGCTTTTTGTAAAAAAAAATCATTTCAACTTGGTAAAAAAATGTTTAAGATTTTTTTTTTCGAAAATGTTTTAGTTCAAATAACTATTCAATACTGAAGCTAACAAGCCTTGGTTTGTTTTATTGGTCGTCTAGCTTTTTTTACAACCACATTGGCCAGTTCAGAAAAATCGTAAAAACGAAAACTCGAGAAAACGGGCTTTAAAGTATCTTTGGGAATATTTTGAATTAGCCTATACAGCTTTGCGTACACATTCTCGGATACATAAGGAATATATTTAAGCAATAAAAAAAATCGATTTTTTGAGCCTGCGAAAGCGGGATTCCCCTTAAGCGAGTTTTTCAAAAACTGACCTTGCAAGTGTTCGTCATTATTACTAAAAATATTTCAGGAGTGGGAACAAAGCGAGACCGTAAATACCGTTACGTATTGCGTTCTCCTAGTGTCTTTCACTTTCAATATTTTAATATTTTGTTACATCGGCGAGATGGTCACCGAACAGGTAAAACATCCCCAAAATATGCTTGTCACTTTGGCACCCTTTTTTTTCGAGCACGTTAAAACATTATGCTGCTTTGTTTCAATAGAGTGAAAGAGTCGGTACGATGACGTACATGATCGATTGGTATAAATTGCGAGAGACAAAAGCGCGTGGATTGATCCTGATTCTCATCATAGCGAAATATCCAGCTCACATAACTGCTGGAAAAATGGCGGTGCTCTCGATGACTTGTTTTTCCAATGTTCGTTATCACGCACGTAAAAAACATTTATCCAATTGGCGATACGCCAATTGACATTTTTCATTCTTTCTGATTTTCGTTTCTTTTTTCTTTTTCGCTTTTTGGAATAACTGAAGGTTCTGAAGACTGCGATAACTTACCTGAATTTATTGCGAACTGTCGCGAATTGAAATTACGTTTGAACGTGTCCTCTCTTCTCTGGTCGTCATCGGTGAACACAATAAAACAAATAAACCAGATTTCACCATTTTTTTGTACTATATTTATTTCAACCTTTTTTTCTCTTTTGTTTTTCAATGTAAAACAATCAAATAATCTATAATGGAATATGTCACTGCGATTTGTGCAATCCTATGATTTCAAGTCAAATTGCACAAATAAAGTACGAAAAGAGTGGGAGAACAAAAAGTCTCGAAAGCTGATGTTATTTTTTTGATTTTGTACAGTTTTACGTTGATCCTCGTCATGATCTAGCTGAGTAATGATCAGAGCGTATCAATAACCCTTTAATTAAGATTTCATTTATTCAATCACCAAAAAAGGTCCAGCAATTAGCACTGATGTTCTTAAATTTCTTGCGAGTTATGGCCGATTGAAAAATCCAGCAATTGTCGATGAGAAGCTTCGCAGATTCTTTCAACATGTATATTGTATCTAAATAGTAGTCCATAAATATACCATCAGCCGAAGTAATTTTTTTTTCAACCCTTATATTTTATTCTGCATATATTTATTTCTGCTCTTCGAGGAGTTCTTTCATTTTCACCGTACATCTAAATTAAACCTTGTATTGGATACGTTTCAACTAAAAGTGCACTTTCCATGAAAAAGAAAGTTTGTAAAGCTGTGGAGAAAGAATTATCAGCAGTTGAATGGATTTTTCACCTACCAATTATCCCCACTTGGAGGCTATCGAAACTTTTTCCCTATGCTGTATGCATCGACTGAAAAGCGCAAGCGCATTCCAAAGAGGAAAATCCCCAAGCTGGTGGGGAGATCGTTGAGAAAAAAGATTCATTCTTCGTTTGCTGAGCTTTCGATAACGAAGATTCGTACTCATCTGATCGAACATCTGATTGAAGCAACAGCAGCTGATTGTACGGTTGGAAAATTCGACCAGAAGCTTTGATATTGGGTGATAATGACGAATGAAAAATCACGTTCGAGACGAGATTTCGAGTATACGACACAAATGAATCGTTGGTTCTTATCACCGATCGGTATATGGCCGTTATCACCGAAAGCTGGTGTCATCGTAAAATTAATAATGGGCACCATCGTATGTTTTTGCTACTTCCTCATATGTTTTGTTCTCGTACCGTTTGGCATTCATACGTTTACGATTGAGAATAATCCGGCAAAACGATTGAAACGTTACGGCCCCCTGAGTTTTTGTGTAATGTCAATAGTGAAACTCAGCCTTCTTCTCTATCATCGAAAAGATTTGTGCAATTGCCTGGAGCATATCGCTGCTGATTGGGGTAACGTTAGATCATCAAAAGAACGTGAAATAATGCTTCGTGATGCGAAATTCGGTCGTTTCGTGGCAGGTCTGTCAGCCGCTTTTATGTACGGCGGTGGTTTTTTTTATCGCACGATTATGCCATTGTCTCATGGTATGATTATCATGCCGGATAACCGAAGCATTAGACCTCTCACTTATCCGGTTTACGATGCATTTTTCAATGCTCAAAAAAGTCCGATTTACGAAATCGTTTTTGCCACTCAATGGTTCTCCGGTTTTGTCATGTATACCATAACGATAGCGTCGTGCAGTATCGCTGCGGTTTTCGCGATGCACGCTTGCGGCCAGTTTAAAATACTCGTTGGTAGATTGAACAAATTGGTACATGGAGACGTCGATAGATCCGACAGCCTTGACGAGAGACTCGCCGATATAGTTGAACTTCATCTTCGAGTATTGCGGTGAGAGATATATCTGTCATTTAAAAAAAAATCAATTTTCATACTTTTATGATAATTCGTTTTTCTGGAAAATTAATAAATTGTACAAACTACAATAAGAGGATGTCACTGTTAATTAAAAATTATGGCAGTATGCAAAATTTGAGATTTTTTATGATTATTATAAACACGATGAAATAAAAATGGGTTTAGAGTTTTCTTTCATTTTTAAAAAAATTCAATTTTCATACTTGCACGATAATTAGTTTTTCAGGAAAATTAATAAACTACACAAACTACAATCGAAGGATGCTAGTTTTAATTAAAAAGTTAGGGCAGTATGCAACGTTTGAGATTCTTTATAATTATTATAAACACGATGAAATAAAAATGAGTTCAGAGTTATTTCTCATTTTTTTTAAATTTTTTAAAAATTTAAAAATTCGTTTCTCAGGAAAATTAATAAATTACACAAACTAAAATCAAAGGATGGTAGTGTTAAATGAAACGTTAGGACAGTATACTAAATTTAAGATTATTTACAATTCTTATAAAGATATTGAAATAAAAATAAGTTCAATGAAAATTTCGTACAATAAACAAAGTGGAACAGGGTTGAAAGATAGAAGAGAAAAATGCAGAAAATCGAGCTTGTGAACAAATTGGGTTTCCACTGTAGAACGAAGCATTCAGAATTCGTTTGGGATTCGTGTCAAATATTTTAAATATTTTAAGCCAATATTTGATGGATTAAAATGATTGTGGGCTGGACTTGAAAAGACCGTGAATTGTATGCAAATGTAATCCTATATTTTAACTTCATTCAACAAAGTGAATTATTTGTGGTTTGTAGTTTCGTTCGTCAACTAGAGAATGTTCTAACCGGAGTATGCTTCATTGAGCTCGTTGGGTGTACGATGAACATATGCTTTGTCGGATACTATTTTATGACGGTAGGTACATAATTGTTTTTTTTTCAGCGATAATTGTTCCATTTATTTCTACATGGCTATTGTAAAAAATGCATCCATTTGTTCTGTCATTATTTTTCGCTCAAAATCGATTATCAACTGAAATTAATTATGTCTATTAAGTTGTTTCATCGATGATATTCTTTAGCTAGTAGTCGAGATCAATGTACAACCAGCCTATTTTTGAGGATTCTATTTATTATTATTTTTTTAAAATTTATTCTGTTTTATTATATTGTTTATTTCATTTATCTATCTATTTTCAAGGATTCTATTATTAATATTATTATAGTAATCCTTTTTCAAACATATTATAAAATATTACAAATTTTCATAAGAATGAATATTCTACGAAGAATAATAAAATATTCGATATCTTAAAAATTCTTGAAATATTTTGTAAATATGGATTTGACATTAGAGAAATTGCGTCAACAAAATGAGCTTTTGGAGAGGTTTTTTTAAAAATACATTCCAGCAGAAATATCACCAGCACATTTCCGGTTGTTTATAAAAAATTAATTTCAGGAATGGGAGCAGAACAAGCCGATAAATACTATCACGTACTGCGTACTCTTGCTGTCATTTATATGCAATATTCTAATATTTTGTTACATCGGTGACAAGCTCGGCGAGGAGGTAAAAAAAGCAATGATTAATTTTATTATTATTTTGACGTATTATCGATAACAATAAAAACACGTAAAAACCCAAAGACATTTTGTGACAGCAGAGTGCAGGTATCGGGACTATGACGTACATGATAGACTGGTACAGATTGGGGGACGCAAAAGCCTCCGATTTAATATTGATTCTCGTCGTATCGAAGTATCCGGTCCGTTTGACTGCAGGAAAAATGGCCGAGCTATCGATGAGTTGTTTTTCAAATGTTCGTTAATTAATTACTGCATAATTAATCGTTTAATCAAATACTCGATTCACGTAATCGCAGATATCATTTTTCGAAGGGTAATTCTTTGTTTTTTTATTCCCTGATAACTAAAGGTCGTGAGAACTTCGCTGACGTACTTGAATTTATTACGAGCAATGATGCGATAAGGTATCAGCGTCATTCAATTTCCCGCAAGTTTATATCATTTTTATGAATTTTTTATACGTCAAAAGTGGAGAAAAAATAAATAAATACAAAAGTGTGTTAAACAGTAAGTAATGTTAATTAAATCGATAAGTGAAACAATATTACGAAAATACTAATTTATTTATCAAACTTCCAACGTAAATTGGAATATTTCGAGTTAAATTTCAGCTGCGTTTCAAAGTGTCGGTTCAGGTATTTTTTAAAAATATTTCGAGTTAAATTTCAGGTTTTTTGCCATAATCCGAATTCGAGTTACATTTCTAGTAAAAATGAACTAAATTCGTTTGTAAAAGCTAAATAAATTATTTTCAAAATTCTGAAATAATCGATGCACGATTATTCCATGAAGGACATTAGATCGTCAAATTACCACGTTTAAGCCTCTTTTTTTCAAACATCCATTCGGTAATACTCGAATCGCGTTTTCGGATTTTTTTTTCAAAACAATTCATACAAACTGTACTGGATACAAAAGTGAACTCAGTCCGTCCACGACGATGGCAAATCTCTAACCCTCTTTTATTATCGTACGATTATCCTCACTACGACGGAATCAACTTTTCCATGAAAATCCATTAGACGCATGCGCGTTTCGCCACAGATCGAAACGGGCGCACTTTTCGAAAAAAAAAGAAAAAAAAAAGATCATTCATCGTCCGACGAGGAAGGTCCGAAGGTGTCTCTCGATTTGGTTTTGAGTCCCGTACGTCCATCAAATTTTCAGTAAATCCAATCAACTGGAAGATTGATCGCAACGAAAGGAAAATGTCCATCAATATCGAGGGAACATTGATCAACAAATTTTTTTGACGAGACTACGAATATACGATTCAAATGATTCGTTGGTTTTTAAAACCTATCGGTATATGGCCAACTTCATCAAACGTCCGTATAATCGAAAAAATCAAAAATTGCTGGATAATTTTTTCTTCGTATTTCTTCATATGTTTTCTTCTCATACCATGTGGACTTCACACGTTTCTGATCGAGGAAAAATCCGGCGATGAGATTGAAAATGATCGGTCCTTTAAGTTTCACTTTAATGGCGATTACGAAATAGAGTTTTCTCGTGTTTCGACGCGAGGAGATTGGGGTTTGTTTTAAGCAGATCGCTAATGACCCCAATTACGAACTCATTTCATCACTCAATGTTTTTACGGATTCGTCATCGATACCGTCACCATTGGAGCTTTCAGCATCCCTGCTGCTTTCGCCATTCACGCTTGCGGACAATTCAAAGTTTTCGTTGCCAGATTGAACAATCTTGTGGACGGTGATAACGAGAGAAACGGTAACGTTGATCAGAGAACTTCCAATTTGGTGGAAATTCATCTTCGAGCATTGAGGTCAGTCGAATTCTTGATTTTTTTCAGTTTTATCTATCGCCATAAAGAATCGCTTGATGGACTTGTTTTTTTTTAACTTTTTAAGTAAGTCGTTTCCCACTCTATTGTTTAACACTTTTACCGATTTGTACTCGTGGTCGTCCTAGAAGTATCACTGGACAACAGGTGGACAAAAGTTTCCCCAAAATGGGGGAATCGTGGATTTATAAGTCTAGATTGGTGTCGTGCATGTTTAGGAAGTACGTCACCGACTTGGGAAGAATTCTAAAATAATTCATTAATCGTTATAATAATTCATAATAATTCATCAAATTTTCATGAATTTTTGACATTATTTAAATATCTCTCCAGTAATACCACTTTGTGGTTTGTTTGGGTTATGTTCACGGTTATATAAATGCCAATAATTTATCCTTACCGTACGATCTAACGAATTTTCAGCAAATACGTTGCAGAGCGAATACGTTGACACGATGGCGTATATGATCGATTGGTACAGATTGCGGAGTACAAAAGCACGTGGATTGATTTTGATTCTCGTCGTTTCGAAATATCCGGCTCATTTGACAGCTGGAAAAATGGTCGCCTTGTCGATGACTTGCTTTTCTGATGTTCGTACAAATAAGTGATACTTTCAACATTCAAATCGAATAATTAATAATTAATTAATAATTAATATATTACATAGTATATAATATGTAATAGACAATAATATACTTATTAATATAATTATGCTTTAAATATGTTTTTGTTTTTTTCGTTTTCATATTAAATAAGTTATTGAAGACTGCACTGACGTATTTGAATTTCCTGCGTGCTGTGGAGAATTGAAAAAATGATCGAGACAACGAGTGAACTTGGTACATTTGACGACGAATGTGTATAATTCGCAGAGGGGAAAAATTTTCTGTAATAAAATGAAATCATATTGAAATGCATGGTCTAGTTCCTATTTTACAATGCACGGGGTAACACAGATTAAAAAAAAAATATTTGTCAGTTTGATAAACGATACTAAAGTGAAAAGAAGTGTTTTTTATAGTATTTTTCGATGCATATTAAAAAATAGGTAAAATAATAATTAATAGATTGGGAGTAATAATTTTTTTTTAATAAATTCGAAAAATTAAAGTGATATGTCATATGTTTGGGTTTGTTTGGGTTTATTTGGGTTCGTTTGGGTTTCATATGTTTATAACTAAAAAATTAATTAATTATTGCACAATTATAATATTACCCACCTATTACTTTATAAAGAACCATGATTCGTCAAATGATAAAGAATTATAGCAATTTTTTAATCTACATCCTGTAATACATTAAATACAGATTTTCCAGTAACACATTGGGTACACATATATTTTTATTTCGTCACTTTCTTCAAAGGTTTACCTTCACAATTTTACAATTTCACAAGTTTATCTTTTACAATTTTTTATGTTTTTATAATTACCTTTAAAACTTTTACAATTTTTCTATTTTTACAATTACTTTTTACATTATTACAATTTTACTATTTTCACAATTATCTTCTACATTTATACAATTTTTGTCACAAAACATGTCTTGACTCTTGTGAAAAGTTCAATATAACAAGTATGCGAAAAATAAAAACAGCAATTTTTCACAAACCAAATTTCGCAAAGGAAAAATCGTGCGAAAATCCGATATAAAATCCACTTAGCGTCAATATCCACGATAACCCACGAATACACGTTGATCCACCAGCATAATCAAGATCCCCGTTGTCATAAAAAAAGACAAGAGTTCGTCATATAATTTGCGATGATATTCAGTAGGGTCTGAAGAAACAGTAGGATAAGAAGGGACGCTAAAGCAACTGGGCATGCGTACTGAACGTATCCCAATAGGTGATCGATGAGAAGCGTTTGGTTAGCGGATTGTAACTGCGCAGTGAAACTCGAGTGATCGTGGAGCAACGATGGATTCGGGTGTCAGAGTTGGATCGTCATCAGGAGGGTGTACGACGAGTGGGGATGAGGAAACGAAAGAGATAAGTCGAACGATACGTTACACGAGGATATTGTTGGAGTTGATCGGG
>JAPYZJ010002160.1:0-22307 GCA_030522765.1 Ophioninae sp. B BG-2022a
TTATTCAAATCCGATGATTTTTCGATTTTTGGCAGAATTTTAAAGTTGGACCATCGATTTTTGCCAATTTTTCCATACATACCCCTTTGCCTCTTTTTTACCGATTTTTCGAGTGGACTTTTCGGGGAAACTATGCGAGATATCGATACGAATCCAACGCGATTATTTAAGTCAGGCAAAAACCTTTTCCAAACTCACCAAATAAATCGCCGTAGCTAATAGGAAGCTCACCCTACGACCTTTTGAAATTTCGTGATTTTCGAGATTCCGGAAAAGTGGCCGGGAAAGTCGAAAAATATTTTTTTCTGTTTTGAAACACTTAAAAGGGTCTATTTAATCGGAAATTTTCCGCTGAATACGAATATGCCCAAGTTTTTGCCGAAAGTACACAATTAGACTGGTAATCGGATGACATTCTCACGTGGGACACCCTGTATATTGTTTGGGTTTGGATATATATATAGTGTTCTTAGAAATCTAAATAAATCGCAAACACTCTGTGCTGAAACGATTGTTGAAAGCGAGGCATATCGGATATCGTCATGGCCTTGACTAAACCGGACACTGTTACACTTTGTTCATTATTACAGGCCAGACGTGTATTCGCCGTTAATTATACGCATTTTATTTTTTCTTCCTTATTTTTATTTGTATTTATTTATTTCAATAATTATTATAATGAACGACAACGAATCGCGAAGATACGATTTCACGTAAGATCGGAGTCGGACAATTTCGTTGCGCGATTTCCGATCTGTACGAGGCTCGTGGGTCGAACTACATCGAAGTTCGGTCGAAGATCGGTCGACGATGATGGACCGTTTTCGCCAAGCCAATTATCGACGATTGTAGGCGCAGACAGATCTGTCGAATTTCTTTCGCACCCACGATTCTCATATATCTCGGAGAGGGCGGGGGGGTTAGCCGAAAATTCTTTTTCGCGTGTATATTTATATATATATGTATGTTTGTGTGTGTGTGTGTGTGTGTGTGTTTGTTTGGGTTTGAACAAAATAAAACTGATACGAATAAACAATAAATAACAATAGTCGCACAAATAGCGCTTTCGGGGTTAACGTTACGCTTCGTTGGATAATCTTCCGTGTGTGCGCTTCCTTTCTTTTTTTGCATTATTTCGTCTGATTCTTATAGTTTATATTTATTCGGATTTTTTTTTCGTACGGGATATTCGTGTACTCGTCGGCTCGGGCTAATTAGCCTCGGAGTTTAGCGCGCGTGATTCTTGCAGAAGGGACGACCGCCCTTCGCGTAGAAACTCTGGCCCTCGAGATTTTTCTTGCACATCTGAAATGCGTTAATTAGTTAATTAGGGATTAATACATTTTTAATGAACTTGATGATGACGACGGACTCGTCTTTGATAGTCGATTTAATTACCGTGCAATTGAAGCATTGGCTGTGATAATTGTTGTTCAGGGCCTCGACCCAACGGTCACCAGCTTCCACGGGGAAACCACAGGCGTAACATTTCGTCGTGAATAGTTCGTTCCAGTCTATAAAAAAATGCATTCCTTCGATTGTAAGCTGATAGAATTTGGGTCTGCTTCAATGTATTGCATAAAAAATATTTTCATAATTTCTCTATAACCGAAACAAATGAATAAATGTGTCATCATCGGATGCAAACTTACCAGCTTCGCAGTAGGGCAATCCATCCTCCAGGAAGAAGGGACTGTTCCCAAAAAGCTTTCCGCAATACGAGCAGTTGAAACATTCAGGATGGAAATGTTTTCCAACAGCGTTCAGACAATCCTGAGAAAATTTTTATTTTTTATTTTAACATTTTTTACATTTTTATTAGACTCTTGGTTAACCGAGATTATTTATTTTATTTGGAAAAGTTTATTTGTTGGTTCGCGACGTTTTATGAGATCGTGGAAATGTTTGCTCACGCCTTTGATTTTGTTGTTGCATTTGTCGCATCCCGGAGCAATGAAACGCTCGAAGCAATATTCGCAATGAAGCTGACCCTTCTCCTCTACGAAACCAATGTCCTGCAGCGCTCGACGACATTGCGAGTTGACACAGACAAAGTGTTCCGGGCACCAGATTTGTCCGAGGGCTGTGATGAACGGTCCCCTGTTTTATCAGACCCAAAGTTATGCTTCAAAAGACTTCCGGTTTTCCAATTTCGCCAATTAAATTTAAAAAAAATGACTATTTTTTTCTTAACACAAAAATCATGCAGAGTTTGCGTCAAACGAACCTGGTGATTTGTTTATTGCAGCTGCAACAAATAGGCTGTAGGGCTTGGTCATTTTTCAGGCTGTTAGTGCTTTCTCCGTTAGCTGTCAAAAACGTGCATCAAGAGTTATTGGTAAAAAAAAAACAACAACGCGAAATTACGAAATCAGCTGGAAAAAAATGAAAGTGTGCAAAATGGTCTGATACGCTGGTAGAGAAAGCAGCTCGGAATTTCAGGGTTCCCTGAAAATGCAAACAAAAATATAACAACGAAGATTTGAAAAAACCTAAAAAAATAAATCAAACGAAACGCCACAACGAAAGAGCTAAGTGAAAGGACAGAGGCGAACGAAACGGATTTAAAGTGTTAAAGCTTGATGTTTCCGGTCTAGCTGAAGACAAAGCACAAAACTCCATGCCTGTTGAGTCGACGAAAAATCACTGTAACGAACGTTTGACAAGATCGAAGAATCATCACTCCTGTCTACCTGACGTAAGAGCTGCAATGTCCGCAAAGCGGTTGACGAGATCCCGGTCCGCCTGCCTGATTGAGAATACCACGGCCTCGTTTCGGCGCCGTACTGCCAGCAAATTTGCCCGCTCTACCTGCAGGCCCAGTTCCACCAACGCCGCTACCTAGATCCGGTTGGGACGACAAATTCGGTGGGTCTACGTATTTTTGGGTGTTACAATTTGGTCCGGGATTCCGGGATCCGGGGTATTGGGTTTTCGTTTGAATAAGGCTATCGGTTACGAGACAGCGCGATTGGGAGTGAGCCTGTGGTTTGAAAAGCTGAACGACCTGTTGTTTGTCACGTTTGATCGTCAGTTGCGTAAGCTGATTGCTGAGATTAGTGCGTCTCTCGGGAATCGGTTGAAAGCTCTGTTCTTTTATCGTGCAAGAAGAGTAACTCGATTGGCGTTCATTTTGCTCCTTTATCGGACAAGATTGGCAAGGATCACCAATGGAGTCATCGGTATTTCCGTTAGGCATAGGAATCTGTGGATAAGGCAATTTTGGACAAGGACTCTTCAGGATCGGCTTTGGACATTTGACCGGTGCATAGCCTGGAATAGAGCAAGGTCCGACGCTGATGGAACCGTCGTAGGACGCGGCAACGCGAACTCCCGAAGCTGGACAATTGCCAATATCAATGGTCGAACCACCAGATCGCGGACCGGAACTCTTCGAGCAATTGGTTGTCGATTTGCCATGAGTTATGGGTGAAACGCAAACTCCCGATCTGTCGGAAGTAGGAGTGACGCAAATTCCAGCCCGTGAGCAAGAGGCGTTATCGTCATCGTCGCACGGCACCACAACGACTCCAGCCTTCATTCCCGATTGGGATGTAGTTTTGCACGGCATTACAGTAACGCCTGAGTTCGGACAGTTGCCAGTGGTGACTCGTTGAGAAACGAAAGCGTCGCTGGAAGAGGCACAATGACTGGTGGTTCGTTCCTGATGGCAAACTCTTCGAGCTTCGTAAGACTGAGTCGAACTTATCGGTGGTGCGCACGGTGGCAAAACGCGAACTCCCGTTTTTGGAAATCTCTCCGAGCCTGAACAATGAGCCAATGGACAAGCGAGCGACGGTTGCATTCGATTTACTTTCCCGATCGAGCAGCTAGGCGTCTCTTCGTGTTCCTTTTGGGTCTGCAAAGCTACAGAGGACTGCTCGTCTCGTCTTTCGTATTTGATGGATCGTTCCGTCTCGTAAGACTTTTCAACTTGGTCGGATCTGGAGTCATCGGAATAGTAAGATCTACGGGTACCGTGATAGGCCTGAGCTCGATGACCCAATTGGCTGTCTTCTTCCAAGTGATAAGATACGCATTCTCGGTGTTCAGGCATAGAAGAAGAGGAGTAAGCAGTCGTTTGCTGTTGCTGATAAGTCGAACTTCTTTTGCACGGTGGCGGACTCTCGCGGATCCTCGGAGCGTGAGCTTTGACGTAACAAGCTGGTGGTTCGGTTGGACCCGGAGATTTCGTTCGACTGGGCGTGGGTGATCGACTGGGTACGTAGGGTTGAGCTTCGACAGCTTCATGCTGCATGGACACCAGATATCGCTGATAAGCCGGTATAGTGTCGGGTTTCTTCAAGCCTGTCATCAAAGAACGATCCTTAGGGGTTCCTGGTCTGGACAGCGATCTGGCCGGTGACACCGAGGTGTCTCTTAACCGATGATCGGGTGGTGGTGTTGGCAATGGTCTCGGACCTTCGATCCTCTTCAAGTTCCTCTCCCTCGTTCTAGCCTCTCGCGTTTTATCGTCCGTATAGAGAATCTCAGCTGGATGACAGTAACCCTGGTTGGTTGTCCAATCGACCGGGGTTTGCGATCGGTCGACGCAAATTACGCTGTCGTAGCCTTGACCGCTTTCACGCCCGAGTGGAGTGTAAGGACGTTCCGGTGCTGTCATTAGGGCGTCTTGAAAAGGCGACACCGGTCTATCGCTGGGCTGATACACAGGTTGAGGTGCCGGACTCGGAGCTCTTTTCTCCTCGTATCTAACTTCTGTACTATATACCATTCTTGACGTCGATTCGCCATCTTGGATTTGCTGATTCGTAGTTGAGTCGAGAGGAGAGTAGGATCTTTCCGGTGCTGTTGTCAGTGCTCTGACCATTTCGGACTTCCACTCTTTGGCTGTTGCATTCTTGATCGTCGTTGGTGGCAACGGTCTTGTTTCCGTTTCCGTTTGGCTCACGAATTGAACGTGTTTCCTCTGGCAAGTTTCGCTCGGTTGTGGAGCTGGTTGTTGCCGCTGTTGGTAAGATTGACACTGCTGCTGATACTGTTGCTCCCGAGCTTGACGTTCCTCAATCGTATCCCGAAACCGAGCGCTCAATCTTCGCTCTTGCAGACTCTGACGTTTTTCCGTTTGCTGTTGTTGCTGCTCCCTTATACACTGATGAACCTCGACTTGTTCTCGCAAGCTTTGACGTCTTTGTTCTTCAAGCTGTTGGAAGTCTTCTTGAATCCTGATTTCTTCCTTCAGCTCGCGATATCGTTCATCCCTGGATGGCTCTTCTCTAGTTTCCTCTTCTCTGACGTATTCCTCACGTTGATAACACTCCTGAGGCCTGAAGCATTCTTGGACGCAAGTTTGCTGACCACTGAAAGCGACCCGTTTCTTCTCCTTCCTTCGAGCTTTTTCTTCCTCGTAGCGACGCTGCTGTTCTTGACATTCTTCCTCCATCCGACGCAAACGTTCTTCCTCCTCGCGACAAACTCTCTCGTATTCGACCCGTTTAGCTTCCTCTTCCTTCCTAGCGTTTTCCATCATCTGCGCCGTGCTGATAGCCGAAGTGAGTACTTCCGACGATTCGACGGTTGTTCTGCGATCCGATAGGGTCTCGACTTCGCGATCCAACGTCGTTGAACTCCTCTGGAAGCTCTCTGGCTCCGAGTTGATACGGCAAGCTTCAATGGGTTGGGTGACCGGTCTTTCTTCGACTTCCGGTGATCTTGCACGATCGGGTGACATAACTTCAACGGTCTTTTCATAAATCGTTGTTTTCTTAATATGTATATCACCGACATCCTTTTCCGTAGTCTCGGTGAACAAATTGTGCTGGCTCTCGACACCTTTCGGGCAAACGGCTACATCGGGTGGCACCACTTTCGAAAGATCGACGACCTCCTCGCTTTCTTTGTCAACGTCTTTAGATTTTTCGGGTTCTTTGGAGAACGAATATTTGGAAACTTCTTGGACCGGTAGTGGTGGAGCTTTTGGACGACAGAGTTCGCAGGATACGGCTCGATAGGTGTGCTGCTGTTCGTGCTCGGGTCCTTGAGGACCAGCGGTTCTTTCGCATATTATCTGACAACGGCATGTACGGGTACAAACGATTTCCGTTTCCGGTTGTGGTGGGGACTCAACGTGGCCGTAAAAACTCGTTCCTGCTGTAACCGTGGCTACCCAGGGTTTGGGAATAGGCTGTGATATTCTCGTTGGCGTCAATGATCTTCGAAGACTATCGGTAGAATTGGCACGTGGTGGAGCCCCCCGACAATCTCTGCGCGACTCCGTCACTTCCACTTTCCGATAAAACGGCTGTGAACAACTAGCCCGATCCATGCTCGTTTCTCGATAGTTCTGCCTTGAAGATATTATCGAATATCTTTCGCAGTCCTTTTCCTCGTATCTGCTGCAACGACTCCCGCACCGACTTCCGCAACGACTGTCAGACGCTTCCTGAAGGGTTGCTCGTTTGTCCCGGACGTTGTGACGGGAACGCTTGTCCAGAACTGGATTTGGATCGATCCAGATTGGACTCGCGGTCGGATATGTTATGTCCTCGATCGCTTTGACTGGCGGCCAAACCAAACTCTTTTTACTCTTGCTGGAGACCCGATTAGCTTCGGGATGGTGGCTGTAGCGTTCCTCGATGTAAACTGGCGTCGGTTCGTTCAACGGAGACTCGATGGACCCGTAATAGTCGGATTCTTCGTAATAACTTTCTACTCGTTACCAGCCGCGGGTTTGTGATTTTGCGGGTCGGATCACAAGTGGAATTTTGATTTTTCGGTCATGATCGGTTCACGGGTATTAGCGATATTGGAATGGTTTTTATTGACGGTTTGGGTTTGTTTGGGTTATCGTTATTAGCGATTGCAAAGGTTTTTTTTTTGGTTTTCCGTTAATTTGAGGGATACAGAGGCAAGAAAGAAAAAAAAGATACAAGCCGTTATTAGAAGCGTAGAAAGCAGCTGAAAAGGTACGGTTAATCCCTGAATCAATTGATTGGCCTAGAATATCGAATACACGTTTGGGCTTGTTTGGGTTCGATCGATTCGTTGACCTGCGATTGACATTGCAATCGCTATCATAATAAAATTTGCTTCTCAATGGATTCAAGGGTCACCAAAGCTTTTTAATTAATCGACACGAAGCTATTAAAATATGCGGCAAACGATCGCTGCCTACTTTCGCTGCAATTAAAAAAAGTAAAACTGCCACGTCTAATAAGCGAAGAGTCGTTCGCGAGGACTTTATAGAGCTCGGGTAAATTCGAAGCCCGGACCAATTTTCGACGAGTTCTTAACTAATGCGATGCAACAAAAAAAAATAACGCTTCAGCCATAAAACGAAACGAATGAAATGTCGTGAGTTCGAAAAGAAAGACGTTGGAATGATTCCGCACACAGCTGCTGGTAATTCAGTAATGATTCTTTTTTTATTGTTATTGCGTCTGATCGACGCATTTTTTCGGCTTGGTGATAGCGGTTACAAGACATTTTCAGAAAAACAGTGTTTTTTTTCTTTTTCTCTCTTTTTACAATTTGCAGCAATCAACGACAGTTCCGTCACCGTTGAGTCGAGTCGAAAAAAAAAAACGATTCGAAGGTCGCTATTCGACTTATCATCGGGATCCTCGCTCGTGTATTAATTCGATATAATAATTTATGTATCGATATTCATGTGTGTATATATATATATATATACACAATAGACAATATATGTATATATGCATATATGTATATATAAATATATAAATTGATAGAATTTTTTCGCGGTTATCGGAAAAATAAAAAAAGACAGAGTGAGAGAGCTAGATTTCGACGAGGTCAAAATTAACGGTGACGACGCTATGAGAGCTGTCCGCACTCACGCGAGGGTCAGGGAGAAGGGTCTGGGCTTGGGGTTGAAAGACGGAGTTGCTGAAAAAAGATAAGAAAAAAAGAGGTACAATTATGTAAAAGACAGAGAGATGTTTCGATAGGAAGTACACAGAGGGATACAGGCATAGGAAGAGGGGGGGGAGAATAACCGTGAGCAAAACCGTGTAGATAAGGAATGTATCATATACTTCTAAAAAAATCCAAAAGTACTGTCCCATGTACAAAATTTTTGATTTTTTTGTATTTTAAGAGCGATTGACAGCATCAGCGTTAATGGCTTCGAATTCCCATTCAATTGAGGGGATTGAGAACGATGGTCGGTGAAATGGAAATGAGTGCGCCGCGCAAGCGATTGCAGCGATGAACCACGATTCACGAATGTTTAAGTTTGGGTTTGTTTGTTCTTTTCTGTGGTTTTTTGTTTGGGTTTGTTTGTTTGTTTTTTTTTTCGTGATCGCAAGTGAATTCGAATGTATTTTTGAATGATCGGGTAAAAACAGTGTCGTACCTTGAAAAGGTCGAGCTTTCGGCATTGGCGGAGTAGAGAAACGACCTATTCACACATAGAACGTTTATTTATGCGTGGGTGCGGATACGCATGCCCGTACACGCGTTTCCTGTGCACGGAGTGAAGCTGCATATCGACATCCGGTCGCAAGCTCCCTTGTTGCGAGATCGCCTTGTTACGATTCGGGATCGCGCAACGAGGGAGGAAACGAGAGATGGACGAAGACAGAGAGAGAGAGAGAGAGAGAGGAAGAGATAGTGAATAGTGAGGTAGAAATAGATGGGCAGAAATACAATCTGTTAAAGCGCGATCAAGTATAGATATCTCACTACCCGACTCGTAGACTAAACGCATCCAAGAAACCATCGCTTGTATCGCGACGAGGCGGCCGAATAAATTGACCCGATTTGTTATACTAAACATAGATCCCATCCGTTAAAACGACAATGCACGCCGTCACTACCAACATCGAAAGCTTTTCAGCCCCACGTACGATCGTTCCACATTTAGACTCTTTTCTTCGTTCAGGACGTATTCAAAATTTACCATGTCAATTATTACTTGATTCATACATTTTTCGATGTATAAATTAATTTGATTAAAAATTGAATTAATTGAATTGAAAACTGAATTAATTGAATTAAAAATTGAATGAATTTATAACAAAATTGTACTAATTCAATGTATAATTAAATCAGCTCAATTCCAATTGATTTAACTTCAAACTAAATTAACTTCATTATAAATCGAATCAATTCGAAAGCATATTTCATACGATAAAAAATTAATATAACGTAACGATTATTCAGTCCAATCTTTTGATAAATTTTTGTCGAACTGACTTCGACACAAGCACCCGTCAATTCATCCATTCAATTTATCGAAGTCAAAATAAAAGACGGACTTAAAATTGGTTTTCTTTTTTTTTTTTTTGTAAAAATTTATTTTGTCAACTGAAAATTGTTGACAATAAACTTACCGGTAACTGTCTGACTCTGGGGCCGAGGCAAAGTGTTGCTACCGGAATTTTGAACCGGGGCTGGGACGAAGTTGCTCGAGCCTCCGAATGGTTTCGGTCCACTTATGTTGTTCGCCGTATGACTCTGTGCAAGAACGCGAAAAATATGAGTATACCTTCGGACGCGAAGCACTTGATTAATAATACATAAATAATTAATGTTTTTCTCGTTCTCGCTCGTCCTTTCCCCCTCTCCTGCCCAAATTCCAAAGATCACCCTTTTCCGCAAGTATAGAAATAAAAACGGTAAAGTCAAAAATCGTAATTCCACAACCCAAACAAGCCCAAACAAATCGCACTTTGTTCAACGGAAAAAAAATTCAACTCCGATGACGACCAATCACTGATCACCTCCATATACCAATTTTCAAAACTTTCGTTTCCCAAATTTTTCAGAAAATGAATATGCATTTATATTTATATAAACTGAAAATGCATTACATTTTTTTTCATAAAATGGCGATATAATAATGATAATTTTTGTATTTATTTAAATGACCGTATTGATAAATTTGGGTGAACGCGTACCTTGGACGTCAAAGGCTACCGAGGAGGAGCGAGAACGAGCGTCTTGATCGACGTGTCGATCGGAACTAGAAAAAATGAGGGTCCGATTGATAGGGGGACGTTACCTGAATCGGGCGAAAAGTGGGTGTATCGACGGGCGGGGTGCCAATTCGATTGGTCTGCAAAGCAAATAACGACACAACGATGACAAGACTGCTTCCCCTTCTCCTCTCATTCACGCTCTCTTTCTCTTCATCATAAGATCAAAATTGAATCTTTCGTAATCAAGAGAAGGAGAGGGGGGAGTGTCGACAATTAGTATAATTATAAACTCGATTAGTCGACGTTTCAAAATAACCATGCGAACGAAAAACAAGAAGAAAAATGAAGAAAAAAAAATGAAAAAAGCCACACTTGGCGAACTCGCACCATCTTGGAAGTGTTTAGGCACGAGGGCGACAGCGAAACGGTCGTAGCGATCGTTGGGCTGACATTGGACGATGATGACGAAAACGGTGGAGGAGTCGGTGCTTTTGGCACGGGGGACGTTGATTCGTTGAAACCGGAAACGACCGAATGTCCATTGGTGGGGACGGGCCGATAACCCGGAATGATACGATCGTTTTTATCCATCTTTTGATTTCCACCATTTTTGTAACTCGAACTATCGTCGGGAAAATCGTCAACCCGAAATTTGCCATTTTCGTGACTTTTGTCCGATTTGTCCAAATGGGAAACTTGGTAATTTCCAAGCCGTTGATTGATACTTTGATGACGATGATCCAACCCATAAAGAGCGTTGGAACTTCCATCCTCGTTTTCGTCGTCTTGGAACCTCTTGATCGTTGATGACTTTTCTCTCGCCGGATCGTAAGCCGTAAAAGTGCCGGTTTTCAAACGATGATTGGTCACGTGATAACGAGGAATCCCATAAGTGTTAAAAATCGGCGGTTCTTGAAACCGATTGCAACAAGTGTTTTCGATCATTTTTTCGTTGGCTCGATCAACGGTGTCACTATCGATGTCTTCGGCTTTGGCAAAGTTGCCGATCGTTCTAGCTAGGAAAGCGATCGAACGGGAATTCTTGATGGCGTTTTTACTACCGTTTATCCCTGACAAATTGGGGATCTTTGGTGAACACAGAGACGAGGAAACAACGAAGGACTTTGGGGTCTCTTTACGATCAACCAACGATAAGGATTCTCGGCTAACGTGAAACTCTTTGTTAGTTGGATTACGGTTGTCATCTAGGTGGATCTCGTTGATGGTATCCGTCAAACGGCCAACCTCGTTTCCTGTCCTAAACGTTATCGTGCTCGTGTAAGTTTTCGTGCTCCAGGGGTCCTTCTGATTTTCCTGGGAATCCCTCTCGTCGTTATGCTTCGTGTCGTTTTTCGGTCCGTTTCTATCGCCGATTGGACGATGTTCGTTTTGCGCCTGAAAATACGGATTAGTAGCAAAACCCAAACGCGACACTCCACACGAAACAGTCATCGATTAACTTGGCTATTCTGCTACTTTCGTCTCTGTTTTTAAGGGCGTGAAGAGCACGCTTCCGTCGACTTGGAAATTTTGAAACGACTATTCTCTCAAATGGCTGAACCGATTGCCACGAAATTTGTTGTGTCTATTCTGGACGATGGCACCGAGGGCCCCCCGCTCGCCATTTTCGATAAAAACGTTTTATTCTTGAGAAATCGCGGTTTAAAACGTTTCGACTATTTCTATCGCACTCCTGTGTCACGTGGTATGGTTCGTCATGCCCTTAATAAAACTGAATCATTGGAGCTATTTGTTTACGAGCTACTTGCAATTTACGATTTTTCAATCGTACATTAATTATGATACGAATTAACAATATTATTGCTACGATGTTGAAAATAAAAATGGTAGCACATGTTCGCAAGCGCACACACGCGTTAATGATCTTTTAAATTTATTAAAGCTCGAAACACGATAATTAGTTCGTTGCGGCACTCTTGATAAAAATTAAAAAACTGGCGCGATGATTACTCAAAGTTTTGAAAAACTTACCGCGAATGGCTGAGGGGAACCGTGACTGTTCAACGGTGGCGACATCGGGGCACCGCCCAGACTCGATAAAGCTGCTGAGATCGTTCCAGCTGGAGCTTTTCCACCCCTTTTTAAACAATTTCGAAATATAATCAAATTATTTTCAAATAATTTTGTAACAATTATTGAAATGATTAAAAAAGTTATTATCAGAATTTTCAACAGCTGATGATAACAATTATTCATGATTACAGATATACGATCCAAATGACTGAAAATCGTTTATCGATAACTCAATAAAATTTTTCGATTTATGTTTGGAAAATGAAAAAGAAAATATGGAAAACGATGACCTACGGTGAAACGGTGACTGGCGTGAATCCTGACGGCGCGTTTTGTCTGGCGACCAATTTAGCATGGATGTCACAATACAATTTGTTGTTGATGTTGTAATAGCCGACGTTCTTGAGGGAGGTCCCGCAGGTCGAGCATTTGAAGCATTCGACGTGCAAATTCTTGTCCTTGATTCTCACGAAAACGCCCCTGTTTCCCGATCGATATATGAAAAATGGAATAAAATATAAATCAATCGAATCATCCTATTGTTACTAAAAATTTGTTGAAAAAATAAGGAATCGTCGATACTCTCGAAGCAAAAGGGTAGTTTCGCCTCGGTTTTCGCACGATTTTTGGCCATGCACGTAATAATAAAATTGAAATAACAAAAAAAGCGTAATACTATTATCAAAACAAATAAAACGATGAAATAATATCTCGTGGTCGAGATCTTCGTTCGAATCGATTGGAAACCACCCTGATAAAACAAACAACGTCTTAACCACCAAATATATATACATATGTATATTCAAAGATTTGTAAAAAAATGACAGTAAAAAATACGAAAATACGAAAATAATCGAAAAAAAACAACATTCATATACGTTTCACTAGGTAACATCGAAGAGAGATACATAATATGCAAAAGCGGAATAGAATACGCGACGGGTGACCGAAGACGCTTTAGAATCACGCTCGTGTACATCGACGAGGATTGAACATCGATAAGCTCTGGGAACGTAAACAAAAAGAAAAAGAAAAAAACGACAACGAGATTAACAATGAAAGAATTTCGTCAAGCGCGAGGATATTTGCTGACGTCTGCAAGCTCGAAGATAAGAAAGAAAGGCGACACACGAGATGCGGATTTTTTGCGAGTTGGGTAATCCGGATTAAAGAAATGTGAAGAAGATCGGGACGATGATGAAGAAGATGTTGGGCGAAGCTTCAATGATGCGCCATAAGTTTGGCCCTCATCATCGACCTCTGTGTCAGAACAGATGTTAAGATCAATCACCGTTTTTTCGGGCGTTGCAACATTGAAAAATGGCAACTGTGGCGTTCATTGCCAAAAAACAAAAGCAAGGATAATCGTCGAAGAACGAGGAAGAATCGTTGCATCGAACCGCGACAATGGCCTCAGCGATCGAAATAATACATTTTGTTATCGAAGTTTTGCAACGACGTCAATGACAACTCCAACAGAGTCTGATCGACGTATACCCTTCGAACGAAAAGTATAGCCGGTCGGGCGAAATATTTCCGCACGGGGGGGGGGGGGGGGGGGGGGGTTCTTGCGATAAAGGAACGTCAGGGACGCAGAGTGTTCATGCGTATCGTCCAATTACGTGGGAATCAAAATCTACGGTCATTTTTCTACTCTAATACACCCTGGTAAAGATTACTTCTCAAGGTACCTCTTGAGTAAAACTGTCAGCCGAAACGACTTTCAAAAACGATCACCCATCCAAGTATTATCACAAGTTAACTCGACTACCGTCAGTCAATGATAAAATAAACTTCTAGAGTTTTTAGAATCTCCGCCATCTTATAGAGAACAAAATAGATCGTATCTCAATTGATAGAAAAATGAATGGAAAATCGAACCAAATCTTTTTACGTTCCAAAATTAGACTTTGTTCCACCAGTTTTTGCTTGAAAAAGTTAAAACCAGATAAAACCCAAACAAATCCAAACCAAGATCGAACCCAAACAAAATCCCTTTTGTCCCTCAAAAACCGAAACCCTGATAGAACCCAAACAAAGTGTCATTTTTTCCTAAAAAGATTTGCCAGGTGAGAAGCGAACGTAGTCGAAAAAACAACGGCATCAAGCAAACCTAAGAATTCAAGGGTATCGTAATCTCGATGCTTGCAAGTCCAATAATCCGAGTGAATAGCTCATTAGCGTTGATTAGAAAAAAAATTGGAAAGTGAACGAAATTGGAGGAGAAAAGAGAGAGGGTAGGCTATAAGAGGGCATAGTTACACTATAGGATTGTCGCAGTTGTTACAAAAGGTAGAGTCGGGTGTACGATCGTCGAAGGTGGAGGAAACCGGCTGGCCGATCGAGCCCTGATTACACGCATCGTCGTCTCGTCGTCGATGATCGAACGGCAGATGTCTTTCGTTAGTAGAAACGCCCGGGGTCTCGTAGGAATTTGCAAACGGCTGGCTCTTGCCCAAATAACGAGCGAGGGGTGTCGGCGACCTCGGGGAAGTCGCGCGTCCGCCCGCAGCGTGGCTCATCGAGGAATAAAACTCCGTCCGCGAGGTAACTACGGGCAGCAAGTTCAAAACGAGAACCTTGACTCAGAGTCGTTACGAAATTATCGGGGTGCGAAAAGAAGAGCTTATTTTTTCACTCTCCCCACTCGAGATCTCATCCGACGACAAAAACGGAACCGGAAGTGGAAAAAGTTCGAATCCATCATCACCCTAATACCATTTCCAAACAGTTTTCTTGGACTTGCGAATGGACGAAACGTAAAGGCGGTTTTCGACGTTGTTGACAATTTCATTAGTTTTTTTCTTTCTTCGTTTCGACGATTCCTGGCCGATCCCACTTACACGATCAGCCTCTCGCAATCGGCGCAAATGTTCTGTCCGGGTGGTAGACTAGATTGAGGGCTCGTAGGCTGAGGTTTCGTTTCCGGCGCCGATACCGATCGCAGTCCAGCCAATGCCGGTGACGATGGTGTTATCACCCCGCTGTGAGGTACTGGCTCCGCTGTTGCAGTTTTTTATTGTTTTTTCTTTTCTTTTCTTTTCTTTTTTTTTGCGTAGATCTCTTGGTGGATATTTCGTACTTTCGATACGACGACAACACTTTTTTTTTTATCGTTTTTAGCTATTGACGTAGGTACTCTTTTTTGCTAACGAGTCGAGGGCACCAATATAGAGGTCAAAAGGTTTGGTCAAAAGTGTCACGTGTCCTGGGATTTTTCTATGCGCACAACAAATTTAATATGTTTTTGTTTTTTATTCTAGTTTGGGCTTTTACTTTTCTTTTTTCAAATGTATATTTTTAGTTTGTGTTTTCTTCTGTTTTTATTTGTTTCGAGTACCGATGATGACACTAAATTTGACTAACCTGGCTCGGGAGTTTTGGGCTCTTTGTCAGCCTCCTGTACCATCTTGAATACCTCGCTGTTCTCGGCGTTGTAATTGCGCTCGTTTTTCTTGAAGTTGACACTGGAAATCGGGGATTTTATTTAATACCCAAGAGCTCGTACGAAATCCTCGCGTAACCGTTACGCTCTCGTGCACGCTCTCTTACACGAGAATTTATATAATGAAGGTATACACGTGTGGATTCTAGGGCATACATTTTCGCGCGTCTTTGCGAAAGGACGTATCGCGACGGAACGGAAGATATAGAGTGTCGAGTGGTCGTATCATTTCGTTAACTCGCGTTTCAACCTCGAATAAAACCAAAAAAATACAAGTCTCGACGGCGCTTTTTTTTTACCCGAGTACTCCACCGGCGAGGACCTCAGCTTGAGCCGACAGAGTTTCCGCGATCGTCTCCTCGCTGTATATTCCCACGGGACTGTTGTACTGTTTGTTCACGATCGACTTTATCGGGCCCTCGCTGCTACCGTTCAGCTTCAAATTCATATTACAATTTTCAGAAATTATATTGCAATTTTCAAAATTCATATTACAATTTCTTTCACTCATTTTCACTCGAGTTTCTCACATTTTCGAGGATTTGATTCCGAAAAAAAACGAAAAAAAAAATCCCATAAATTTTTCAATTTTATAATTATTGTTATTATTATTGCAAGTGTAAAATTAATTTTACACTTGTAATAATTAAGGGACAATAATAATAATAATTGATACATTTGATGATTTTGAAACTCAATGATTTTCCTAATGTTTGATTAGGTACAAAGTAGCATCTGGTTGAGTAACAGTGAAAAAGATTAAATAAGAAATAAATGCATGATAATTAATTGATGAAGAAAAAATGAAAAACTCACGAAAGGCTTGGGTGTAAAATTGTGGCCGCTACCGATGAGCGGTGCATCTTGCTTCTTGGCTGCCAGTGAGGTCTTCGTTACGGGTGATACGCACGAGGTGGGTGCACTCGGCTGCGGCGACGGTAAGGATGCACTTACGGGGGACACGCTCGGTCGCCACGTGCTTCCACCTCTGTCACACACCCGTCGTTTTTATTATTCCATTCAAAGAAATACTTTTTTTTTTACATAAAAAACATTTTATCATATCTTATAAAATGTTTTAAATGTTTATTTATAATAAATTTTATAATATTTAATAATTCGATCATTCAATAATGATACATTGAATTTGATAATTAAATGATAACGAATAACATTTAACGCACCAATGATTATCAGTTTGAATGCAAGGTACTTTGAAACTGAAAATCATTAGTGAGACGTAATTGACGTACCGGAAGCGAATAAACAGAGGACACAGAAAAATAAATAAATACAAGTATTCGTAACGTCGCACCTCTGGACCGTCATCTCGAAGCTATTTCCCGATCGAACGATGACATCCTGAGCGTCCTTGTGTCTGAGGTTAAACATGTCGGTCGTGTTGACTCTGATGACCGCGTCACCAGCTCTGAGACCTGCTTGTTCCGCGGGTGATCCTCCGTTCACCTGAAACACAACGAAGAGATCTTGAGATCTTGACAAGAGGAAGAGATCTCGTTTGGGTTGACGCAACACAAACAAGAGATCCATTATTTTCTGGAATCGAGCGATCCAGACAAAACTTTCGGAAAAATTTGCTTGTTAGGGGTTCGTTTGGGTTTTTTCGAAAATTTCGAAATCTCATTTTTCTAATTACAATTGATATTGTTTCGATTTTCAAATTATAGTGGATTTCGTTTGGGTTTGTTTGGGTCAGTTATTATTATGAAAAATAAAGTACCAAAATGGCAATCCGCTTGACTCGAAACAAATAACGAAGGTCGTTTGTTCGACGCGAGTGTACACGTGAAAAAAATCATGACTCAATGATTTTTATTCGAATCTTCATTTTGATATTAACTTCCCATTGGATCGTAAGTAATGGAGAAAAATAAGATGAAAACGAGAGATGGAAAATCACAGTAAGCCTTTTGCAAATGATGCGAAGATTAGCCCCAGTATTAATGGTCTCTAATTGGCGAAACTCGTTCAACTCGAACGCACCGATCGACGTTACGATTGAGACTTTCAGGAAATTGATCCAAGCGTCTCTCGTTACTCGGACACGAATGATCGCCTTGTAATTTATCAAAGACGCGTAGATTTTCCCGAGCGTACGTTTTGTAATCGTATCTTCGCTGGTACGGGTATTTCTATTTTTACGTATTACCCACTGGACTCGTACGCCACACCGCGTAGATTCACCCTCCACCTTCCATGCCGCTTACGCCTATTCATAAATATATGTACGTATACACGAGTACACGGAAGATTGTGGGGTAAGGTGGACCCTAGTTTTTTCATTCCAGAGATCGAAGAGAATACGACGAATAATCAATACAGAAATTATATAATAAAACTGTTTTTTTTTCTTCATTATATTTATCTTATGATTTAACGAGAGAAAAAGCGTGACTATTTTAAATAAAAGTAGTCACGCATTTTTTTTTGGGTTTGTTCGGGTTACTGTTTGAATTAGTTATTCAACAGTTGATACAGCTTGGTTAATTTTAATAACAATTTCACTAAAAATTAAGTTCAATAGTTTAATTTATCCAAATTACAAAATAATAATATAGCTCTAATTAAAAAAAAAAAAAAGAAAACACAGCTTCGAAAATTTCTAAGATTCTCTCATAAAAATCCTTACCAATTATTCTCAACTAATTCCGAAGTAAAGTTCCAAAATTCTGGAACTATGTCAATTTTGAATTATTATTTTGTAAAAAAACGATCGATACTCCTTATGACGAATAGAAAGACCGAAAGTGGTGCTGAAAATATGGTTGTAGTTAATTCATTCGAGGGAGATGGAATTTGTTTGTGTTCGTTTGGGGGTCCATATTGGCCCACCTTTTGGCTTTTAGACGCGCACGCGTACATCTGAACGCCTGGAAGACAAACAGCCGGAGTTTATTGGTGCGCGCTTTGCGGTTTGACTCCGCATAACTGTATTTAAGTACTCGAGATAAAAGCGCAACGGGCTCGCCGGGCGTGCGGCCGTTCCGTTCTCGTTGTGCTCCGGCACTGTGGATCCATTGACGCGCGGCCCTCTTCTCCGTCGCTTCGCACCCGGCGGCATCCCCGCTGCACTTGCGGTTCGCCTTTCTCGAGTGACTCGGCCGACTCGAGAGAGCCACGCTCGAACCCCGCCGCCGCCGCCGCCGCCGCCGCCGCCGCCGCCGCCGCCGCCGCCGCCGCCAAACAGTTCCATCGCTTGTTCAAGACGAGGAACAAGAAATACAACTCTCGGACCCGAGAATCCCGAGATATCGTTCAGACCTAACGAACATTAATGACCACGGAAACATCGCCTCCCCACATTTCTACTCGCCCTTAATAGGGTGAAACATAAAAAGAAGGGTACCGCTAATTTTCACAGCTTTTGCAAAAGGCCTACTGGCATTTTGAATTCGTTTGTTTGGGTTTGTTTGGCAAATTTTACGAATTTAGCAACGAGGACGGACATTTTGTTCAACGAAAACAAACAACCATACAAATATTTTTCTGCACGTTAGCCTAAAAAGTTTGGATTTTCTATCGGTGTAAAATCCTACTCCGTCTTTCAGATAAAATCACGTATAAATTATACAAATACATACGTGCACGTCCATATAGATATGTACTTTTGATACATCTGCCTCGAGGAAGACCTCGGGCTTGTATTGACCTCATTTCCCGTACGGCTCCAGAGAGAGAGAGAGAGAGAGAGAGAGAGAGATGTAAACGCCACAAGAGAGAATCGAAAATAAAAAATTATCCCGAACCCAATCGGGGACGATCTTGCGCATCATCCCGGGGAAAACCTCGTCTATAAATATATACTTACAGCTTTATTTATCGCAAATGCATTTTTATACGCTCCTCGGATCCTCCCCTTTTCTCGACGCTTCAGGCACGTGCGTTGTCCTTATTTGTCCACGTATAAACTCAAACAAACACTCTCCAAAAATCGCGACTCCAAAAAGACACTTTCCACAAATTTTCAATACCAAACAAATGCTTTTCCAAAAAAAATGCGTTTCCACAAAAAAACACGTTTCCAAAAAATGCATTTAAACAAACGCTTTTCCAAAAAAAAACGCGTTTCCAAAAAATGCATTTAAAGGAGCGCTTTTCAAAAAAAAGCGTTAAAGAAAGACGCGTTTCGAAAGAATCGCTGCGGTCACCTTCGCTTTCTAATTACGCGTCAACATACACGAGAAAATGGTGTTACCTCCAATGAAACACTTTTCTTTTTATCGCCTTTTATTTTTGTTTACACATTCGTGTCGTCTTTTTATTTTTGGAATGCGAGAAGTAGGTCGAACGTGATGGCGGATGCGAGCAGGTGGGGGATGGAGGGAGGGGGGAGGGTTTGGTTCATAATATTTGGCGAAATGCCTCGACTCGTCGCCTTGCATTATTATTATTTTTCTTTTCGTTTTTACTTAAGTTGTAAATAACAATATTAATACGATTTTTTAAGTTTTTTAGCAAAAATGTAATTATCGTTATCACTATAATCATCGTCATCATCATTCCTATTAATGATTTGCTTTTGACGTTTTTTTTTAATTTTGTTTGGGTTTGTTTGGGAAACCATGAATGATAATAATAATCGTGAGTAATCGAGTAGTACCGGAAATAGGAACAATACACTGATTACATATAAATATATATATATATATATATATATATATACTTATATAACCCAAGAAATATATATACCAAACAAACCCAAACAATATTTATACCAAATAAACCCAAACAAATATGATAACATTCAATATGACATTAAATACGACGATTCGAAAAAGTACACTCCATAGATATTTGATTCCGTCAAGTTTTTTTATCTTATCGCCGGAACAGCAATATCAAATTTCACGGAACGAAAAGAAGCACTGCCTTCACCGACGAGATTGCATCTTCTCGATATCTCTGATACGTGACTTTTTCTCTCTCTCTTTTTCCGTTGCTCGGAAGAAACGAATTCGTATTCCTCGATAGGATCCGGAGAGGATGTACAGCCTTGTTAAATATGCGGGAGAATATGCGAAGCGTCGTCTCACGTGACAAGGATCCGTGCAAGAAAAAAAGAATCGGGTGTACGTAAATCGAAAAGTTGGCGCGCGCGCGAGCTCATCCCAAAGTCCTCGGCATATTCCGCAAATAGAAACCGCTGAAATTGCGTCATTGCGTTGTCGCTGGCTGCGCGTCTTACGAAGACGGACAGCCAGATGTATCACCGCGTTGGATGACTTTCCTAGTAATATTAACGTACCGCATCACTTCCGACTTACCGAGTCATCGATTATCGATCACCAGCTACCCAACGTTCGACTGGTCTTTGTTGGGAAGGAGGCTTCAATAGAAAACAGCTCGAATGGAAAATCCGAAACCAATCGGTCTCGGGAACGTCGACCATTTTGTTTTTCATAAATATAGTGAGTTTTTTTATTTTACATCAAAGATAGTTTTTCGAAACAAATAGACATTTTTAAATATATATTTTTTTAATAAAATGAAATACCGGAAGTGAGAAAAAAATTAACTAAACTAAAATATAACAAATAAAATAAATAAATATAACTATAAATAATAAGCACCAAATAAAGAATAAATAACAATAAATCAACCAACAATCAAATTAATCGATAAACCCGATTCTCTACCACAAAAAAAGTTTATTTCCACGTATATTCAATCGAAACGAAAAGAAAAAAGTCCATAATTTTCGCTCGCCCTTACGGATCGTCGGGCTCGTCTCTCCTCGTGAAACTCGTTGAAAATGAATATATTAAGAAAAAGAAAAGCGTTTCACATCGAGGAGGGCCGGCTGGCCAATCGGGGACAAATGGTATCACGCACGTTTATTAAAAGTCAGGGTTAAGAAGAGTGTGTTGCAATAATGATGATGATGGTGATGATGATGATCATCATCATCATCATCATCGCCATCATGGTGGTGGTGGTGGGCAACGCGTGAAGAACTAAAAATAATCGTCGACCGGTCTAAAAATATATGGTGGCCCTTTCCCCCGTCAATGTGGCGGAGCGCACTCGTCGCGCCGCCAGACCAAATCCAAACACGAAGAAAAAGATAGACCCGAGGAGAAAGGACTCGAGAACTGAGAAAGTGAGAAGGACGGACTGGAAAGATTATACCAAGGTGGAAGATGATCCTGTGTACGTACACATGCATATCCAATATATATATGCAATTTTATATAGAAAAAAGTATATAGATATAATATACATATATAAACATTCCAATGGGCGGGTTATCACAGTCGGATCCATCCCACCTTCCGCTCGGCGCTGGAATGCGTCGAAGCTGCAGTAAGCAGACTCGTCATATGTGCAAATATATATGTACGGGGTGTCCCACCTAACATTGTCATCCATGAAATGGGGAGTTGGGGGTGAAATTCTCAGTCGATTTATACAGTCATGTATGCTTCCCGGATCAACCCCGAGTTGTTATTAATTTTTTTAAGGCAGCCAATCAGGCGCACCCGTTCAGTGGGCTTAGCCTCGAAATAATTATTATATTTAGACGTTTAGTGTCATATCGCAGGACCATGTCGATGTATTTTTATACCTTGAAGACAAATCCACAATTTCATTCGCCTTGAACCCTCCACTTCTAGGAAAAAATGTCGAAAAAATATTCTAGAAAAGTTTTTCGCATTTTCCCAGTCTAATTTTGCAGTTTCGGCAAAAACTCGGGCATATTCGGAATCAGCGGAAAATTTCCGATCAAATAGACCCTTTTAAGAGTTTAAAAACCGAAAAAAATATTTTTCGTCTTTCCCGGCCACTTTTCCGGAATCACGGAATCGCAAATCACGAAATTTCAAAAGGTCGTAGGGTGAGCTTCTCATTGGCTACGGAGATTCATTGGGTGGGTTTGGAAAAGGTTTTTGCCTAACTTAAAT
>JAPYZJ010002161.1:0-22305 GCA_030522765.1 Ophioninae sp. B BG-2022a
GAGCGGTGAAAACCGCATTCAAATCCATGCAGTAGTTTTTGAGTGATGCGCGTACAAACATACAGACAGACAGACAAAAATTCTAAAAACTGTTGATTTCTTTTCTGTTGCTCTAATAAAGAACTCCCATATCATTTTTTTTTTTAATATCTTCAATGTAGAGACATCGGTCTGTTACAATTTTATTATAAGTAAAGATAAAGATTGATAACCATTTGTTATTATCGAAGACTGTCCATTGTCATGTAATTGATAATTGTCCATTTGTTATTATCGATTACCATGATATTATTGACCATTATCCAATGTTGCATCATTATTGATCATCATTCATTGTCATATCGTTATTGACGATTATCCATTTTCGTGCCATTATTGACCATTATCCATGTGTCATTATCTACTGTCATCCTATTACTAGCACTTATCTATCTCCATCTTTTTTTCATATACTTATCCATTCATTGACGACAGATTATCTGATCCCCTTTTTTCTCAAAAATCGAAAGTTCTTTCCATACTTTACGAAATTTTCGTACTTCTCAAAAGCTCAAAAAAGTACGTCCGGTAGTACGAATGCTTTATTACAGCCCTTCCCATTTATCATGGCGAAAAATTCATATTAGGTTTTTCTCACATATGCAATTCTATTCTTCAGTTTTTCAGCGTTCGAATGAAGAAAAAAACTTTTCATAACAAGCCTTTCGTTGGCAGCATGGATTTGAAGGACCTTTATTTACATAGATTTATAGTGCAGAGTCCTAAGGCTAAGCCAGTACATTTTTGTATTAAGTTTTTATTAATTATTATTTTTATTTGAATGATCATTTTCCAGTGACTTTCGATCTGATACAGAAAAAAATTGCTCAAAAAAGAAATTGTTTCCGTGCAGCTAATATTTATTTTATTAGACCGTGTTTTTTTTTTCAATTTTATTCAAAGCAACGTAAATCGATCTTCCAGCACTGTGAGAAGAGGAAAAGGACAAAAAAACAGTCATCAACATCGAAGCAAAAAAAATATCATTGATATTAGGGACGTAACGAAAAAATGATTTTTAAACGTAATTTAATGTTTACGTCTCTGTATGTATATGGGTCATTCCACGCCGATTCGACCTGGGCCTGACCCGTTACTTCTCCGATTTGACTCGCGATTTTTTATGTTATTGTATTATCTCTGAAAGGTACTCGAGAATTTTTTCAGATTTTGTTTTTCAACGATTTGTCCTCACAATATTTTTTATAAACAACAAATTAAAGCCCTAATTTAAAAATTAGAAAAAAATCACAAAAATCCTGTGTCACATATCAAATACTGTGAGCGTTAAAAAAAAGTGGGTGCGCGTATCGTTTGGCATAAAACGAGCTATTTTTCGAAAAAAAAATAAAAGACGAAAAATGAAAAAAAGTTAAAGAGGAAAAAAATGACATGACATCATGTAGAATTGACCAGAACTTTTTAAGATTTTTTTAGAATTTCTCTGTTTTGTAGGCCAATGATTCTATGTAAACAATTGTTTTTTTATTCTTTTTGGTCGCGAAAAAAACGCGTTGTAGGCTAAACGAAACGCACGCCCACTTTTTTTCAATGCTCACAGTGTTTGTTATGTGACACAGGACTTTTGTAATTTTTTTTCGATTTTTAAATTTGGGCGTTAATTTTTTGGTTATAAAAAATATTATGGGGTCAAACCGTTCCGAAAAAATCTGAAAAAATTCTCGAGTGCCTTTCAGAGATAGTAGAATAACATAAAAAATCGCGGGTCGAATCGGAGAGGTGACGTGTCAAACCCAGGTTGCATCGGCATGGAATGCCCCATATATATATATACATATATGCAGAGTATGTATATATTTCTTTTCATTGCCGATGGTCTTCTGCGTATAGGTCTCTCGTATCGAAAATATCAAATTAAAATCCTCCGAAACGAAGCTCACGAAAAAAGTGATAAATTAGTTCCATAACAAATCGATTCGGAGAGTCGGATATTACCGCCCAGCGAAATTCTAGGTATTTTAATATTACATCGGCGCGCGATCTCTCGAACACAGTACTCTTTCCCCTTTTCTCCACGGCTAATATGGTTGGTTGATTAGCGTTAATCTTGGCCTGACAAATAACGACCTATATATATATGTACTTCTGTGAGTGACAGAGGCAGCAATATATTATTGTCCGATCTTTCAAATCGAAGGAGTAGACGATTCGAATTTCTCATTGATCGAGAATCTATAAATGCGTGTATATACGCACGTATTGAATAATCGTTCCTGTCAATTGCCTTGAATTATACTTCGAAAAATCATTGACAAAGGTTCACACTCACAATTCATTTGATTTGAAATAATAAATGTATAAAAAATAAATTCGCAATTTCATAAAATTTTAATGAAACTTCATCTCATAGGGAATTCGATTTAATCAATGAAATTGAAAAAAAAACCAATAATGCAACGAATAAAAATGCGTAAATAAAATTAATCAAATTTAATAATTAAACTCACCGAACGTCTTGTTTACCAAATGAAATATACAACATTTATTTACGAATTAACGCTTACTTTCAAATAGAAGAATTCATTTGCCACACTAAATATACATTTACCGTAAAGCCATTATTTATATAATATACATAAATAATATAATATACATTAAAAAAAACTACAGTATAAACTTCACCAAATCCTACTGTTTAAACGACAACGAAAAAATAATTAATCTCTTCTGAGAACTCTCGACATTATTTTCAAACGAATCGTTGATTTTACAGTAAACGTTCCTGAATACGTTTACGTCACTTGTGCGACTACGTCTGTGTGACGTAGTGACACCAGATTTCAACCAGAGTTCGCTTTTTATAAGATCGAGCACCGGAACGAACAACTTCAGAATCGATGGTCTTCAAAGTCGAACGTTTTCGAAATTCTCGTTTTTTACATAACAAATAATGAGTATAATAATAAATATAATATATAATTATTTAATCAATATATAATTTATTATAAATATAATAAATAATTTATATTATAATAAATCGACTAAAAAATTGTGTAACTCTATGTGAATTGGGATCAATACTTATTTACGTAATTCATATTTATATCTAGGCAGTAAAAAAATTATATATAAATTTATTAATATGTATAAAATTATATATAAAATAATAATATTAATAATATATACATTATATATATATATGAGACACGCTGAGACTGGTTAATATTAAAACGGTGTTAGTGAGTGACCACCCACGGAGAAGCCGAGACCACCCAACGCGTTTCTCGCTACTAAAGGTTCTCGCTACTTTGCCGTTTTATTCACTCGGTCCTCTTCCGAGCCGCTCGTCCCGCGTATATCCACTTCATGGTTTACCTTACGCGTGCACACCGTGTGTAGCCCCTCTCTCGCTCCACGAAATTATTGCGTTGAGGGAGCGAAACCGTAAATTTCGAGGTTGAAAAATTCACTGGTCTTTTTCAAAGGCTCGACTGCATTGGGTATACGTATACGAGAAAAAAACAAAACAAAAGAAACGAACGAAAACGCTCAAAACTCGAGGCTCGAAGAGCTTAAGGGCGTTTCGTTTTCGTTGACAAGCTTGCAAACGAGATTTTTGACATCGGTAACATCGAAATTGCAGCGATTTTGCTTTTATGTTGACGAAAGGAAAAGAAAAAGATTGATTGCTCGAACGATTTTGTGTGATTTTTTCAGTTAATCAATTAATGTTATTTTGAATACAAGAGAGAGACAGATTAGACTGGTAAAATTGAATTTGTTTAATAATTACTTAGGGGCGATTTATTAATTAGATGAATTGAGTTAAGGTATAAGAATAATACTAATAATCGTAGTGATAACGATAGTAGAATTAATGATAGTTACAATAGTAACTGTAAAAAAATAAACATAATAATCTGAATAATATTTGTTATTCGTTATTTCAACGTAAAATGTATTCGTTATTTATTACCTCTTTTGATTAAATAACAAATTCATTTTATATTGTAAACATCGAAACTCCAAAGTTTCGGATTTCTAAAATCCATACACTACTTATCTATCCAATACCTTCAAGGTAAATTGCAAATTCGATAAATGATACTCTGTTAAAAAAATGTTGCATTTCTCGTAAAGTTTTTACTATTTGTTGTTTTCTTAATAAAAATTCGGGTTTTGAAAAACTATGTTCAAGAAAAGGTTATAATGAACATGGACGGTAATCACATAAAATAAATAGTTTCGTAAAAAATCACGAAAAATTATATCAAAAAACAAGAAAAAGAAAAAAAAAAGAAGAGAAACTTAAGATTCAAAAAATGCAATAAAAAAAAAGGAAACGAGAGAAAATCAATGCATCGAAAATTAACAAAACATTCAATTGAAGTAGATAATATTCAATTTAAAAAAAAAAACAAAAAAAGAATCAATTAATTGAAAATGAAAGATCGAGCGAAATAAAAATGAAACAATCAGCCAAGCACGAGTCGAATCAGTGCGGGAATTATGTTTTTTTAAATTCCTTTGGTTTTTTCATCCCATTTCGTAAATTTGCACGGATGTCGATGTAATGGGACGATTGAAAGGAGAAAACCGCGGGCTCGGGCGGGCTACCGGAATTCCATCGATATAAAAGGTGCGCGCGCGTGCGTGTATACACGAGAGTTGTATATTTGAGCAGTGAGGACCTCTGCGAGGCGACGGCTCGCGCGCCATCCTTCCTCCTCGTCCTCGTCGTCGTCGTCGTCGCCGTCGCCGTCTCGACCCGCAGGCCAACGCAACTTCCGCGTTTACTAGCTGGGTGGTCCGATCGAAGCTTTGCCCGCGAGAGAGTCGCGCGTCATCCACACTTGCACGAAACCACCCGAGTACGAATTTTTTACATTTTTTTGGAAACTAAGTAGAACCTTTTCGAATTTTTCATCAAATATCTGGAGCTTTTTTAGTTTTTTTTTTTTCAACTAAATATCTGGAGCTTTTTTAGTTTTTTTTACTAAATCTCTGGAGCTTTTGAGTTTTTTTTTACTAAATATCTGGAGCTTTTGAGTATTTTTTTACTAAATATCTGGAGCTTTATTTGTTTTTTTTTCAACTAAATATCTAGAGCTTTTTAGTTTTTTTACTAAATATCTGGAGCTTTTGAGTTTTTTTTACTAAATATGTGGAGCTTTTTAGTTTTTTTTTACTAAATATCTGGAGTTTTTTTAGTTTTTTTTTTTTACTAAATATCTGGAACTTTCAAATATTCTTTACCAAATTTCTGGAAATTTTTAGCTTTATTTTTAAATTGTTCAATAAATTATTAAGTATTCATCAATACACTAATTTAACAACTTATCTATGAGAAAACTTACAAATGTTAAAAATATTTCATCAAGATTTAAAATCGTGCGATTGATTAGGCTAAGTTTCAACGAAATAGACTGCATTTTCGAATTTGCGATTTATTTGAATGAATTTGCGATTTATTTCAACGATGAATCAAGGAGCAAATATTGGAAAACTCAATGAACATCGAGTTTTTTAAGATATTATTAATAATAACGAAATGATTCAATCGTATTAAACAAAAAAAAATTCATTTCAATTATTATATTATTTAAAGTAAAAAATAAATATTCTAAGTTTTAATTTATTATAAAATGAGCTATTTGTAACGCTAAACATGATTCCCTCATTTGGACTAACTTTTTGCCCAACGGTCCATCCACCAGTATCGTTAAACGTATTCGACTAAAGGTCGTTTTGAGGACGGAATTTTTTAGGACTACAAAAAGCCTAAAGGTCCTCAAAATTACGTTCGTACGAAGACTCGCAAAAGTCCTTTGGATATGCGTGTTGTTCGTCGAGGGAGAGAGACGAGGGCCTAATAATCTCAGAAACTCGAGTACGATCGGGTGTATCGATAACAAAGCTGCGGTAGATATCGGTATCTCAATACGCATTGGTACAACATACCTGTGCTACACATCGAATTATTTATGCACATTCCAATCATTTTCGTACTTTTTCTGTTTATTGTTTAACATTTTCGGTAAATCTCTTCCCTTCCACGTGTGCTCGTAACGTTGAAATTTGCATCGTTTGAATGCAACGATGTTACTTGTAAACTCTTTTCACATTCGTTCAAAAGAATTCAAATTCGAAATATGAAATTCGATTGAAAGTGAATTCAGAATATCGAAAATAAAAGAAAACCGTAATTGAATTTTTATTAAAAATTCAATTAAAGCCCGAATGAAGCTTGCATTTTGCGGAAAATTTAAATATCGTTTAAACAACGTTAATTTGTTACAACTAAAAAATGTTGTTGCCTTTTTCAATTTTTCTCGAATTTCTTTGTAGCGTTTATCTCTAATTTTTTTAATGTTTATAATTTATAAAATTATTTAATCAAACAAATTAATCGAACTTACTTCTTTGAATGATATATCTAAAAAATAGTAAGTTGTCGATTACATATCATTGACAAAACGTACGATTGTTGAGATAGTCTTAAATTAAAAGAAGAATTTTATAAATTTAATGAAACTTCTAATTTAAAAAAGAAATATTCTTATTAAAATAAAAACGTGATTTTTAATGTTCACTTAACATGTTCATTTTTGACCTTCAATGTGTATACTTTTACTACACATATGCAATAAAAGTAAACCCGTCAAAGACACAAAAATGAACTGTTTAAGGGAACATTAAAAACTGTCTTTTAATAAAAAATATATAAATACTCCTTAACGTTATTGTAATTTACGAAAAGTAAAAGAAATATATATTTTTATTAATAAAAAGTAATAATAAAAATTTTCAAGCATATTAATATTTTTCTCCAAAAATAAATAGACCATAACATGAGAGTGACATAAATAGCTAGACAGTACCTTAAAGAATGAAAGTTTTTTTTTGGAAATCACTTTTCGGATTACCCTGTATAGTAGGATTTTGAGGAACTGCAAGTGCAAGCTGTGCACGCCTAGATTGTCGTTCAAACCTTCCAATTATTGATTTAACGCGCTCATAAAGCGAGCCATGTAGAGCAAAAGCGTGTGGAGTGTATACACACATACAGATCCGAGTAAATGTGCGCACGCGGTGTGTTATCCGAGGCCTGCGGTAACGTGTTATTCGCCGCGGATAATGACTGCCCGCATGCTCACACACACACGCGTGCGCACACATGTCCAGGCGTACACGCGAGCTGGAATGTGTGGATATTTCAGAGTGTATCCACATCCCTCGAGTACGACCCGAGGCGATCCACCGGCAATGGAATTACGTGTTGCGAACATATCTACCTCTTTTTTAATTTTTTTTTCGAATTCTGGAGTACTCTTCCCCCTGCTCAAATGCATTGGGGTTTGAGAATCGTTTTAAGGGTCTGAGATTTAAGAGGTTGGGTTTGTTTGGGTTTGAAAGTTATTTTGGCAATTTTAACAGGGTTTAGGTTTGTTTGGATTTCGTCTATCAGTTTAGCCATTCGAACAGTGTTTGGGTTTTGAGTATAATTGAAAAACAGTATGGGAAGTGGTTGGGTTTGTTTGAATTTTGGGTATAATTGAGTAACAGTATGGAAAGTGATGGGGTTTGTGTGGGTTTTGAAAAAAAAAAAATGAAAAACAGTATGGGAAGTGATATGGGTTTGTGTGGATTTCGAAAAAAATTGAAAATCAGTATGGAAAGTGATGGGGTTTGTGTAGATTCCGAAAAAAATTGCAAAACTGTATGGGGAGTGATGGGGTTTATGTGGATTTCGAATAAAATTGAAAAACAGAATGGAAAGTGGTTGAGTTTGTTTGGGTTTCAATTGTAATTGAAAAACAGTATGGAAAGTGATTGGGTTTATTTGTGTTTGATTATCATTCTGCTTGGAGGTGATTCATTTTTTTTCGCTTTGAGTATCATTTTGACAGTCAGAACGGTAGTTAGACTTGTTTGAATTTCGAGTGTAAGTTCAAAAAGTTTGAAAAATTGCTGGGTTTGCTTTCGTTTTAGAACCATTTTAATTCTGAACAGTAATTAGTTTGAACTATGATTCTAAAAGAGATTTGGTTTGTTTGGGTTTCAGTGGCAATTTCACAATTCGTACTTCAAATATAAAATATTTTTTCCATCCGAGACATTTCCAAAACTTGCCCTTTTTTCAGAAAATAGTTCGATACGGATTGAATAGATGAATTTGTTGATTGAGGGAAGATAGTGTTCGAATAGGAGGCCAATCGGTCAGATCCTGGGTCGTGCGACGAAAAAAGGCAAATGTTGCGGCAACACCACAAAGTTTCGCAGCGGCGATACAGGACAACACCCGGGGCATCCCCGTCACGGGTTAGAAGCGAAAATCGTTTTGTTTCGAGGTTACACTTTGTGAAAGAGGAAGAAGAAGGGCCGCGGGAGCAAAAGAGGAGAAAGCGAAGTGTCTGACGGATCAACTTTCGACTTTGAGACGTAAGCGGAGGGGTGTTATTTTCGGGGCACCCTTAGTACCGCAACTCTCCACTCCTCTTTTTAATTCTTAACCTCTCACCTACAAGGAAACCCAACATTTTCAGGGCTTTTTCATCGGAGCGTAAAAACCGTTTACACGCTGTTTAACCCCGGAATAAGTTCGTCAATGTTGAGGGAATTCGTCACGGAGTCTCCAGAGTCTTTATGGGGCACCCTGGGATGCGTGCACTTTTCGGGTACCTACCCATATATATGTCGGCACTTGCAGCGAGAGGTATTTCACCACTCTCGAACATTCCAGTCTTCAGGAATTATTTCTGAGCTTGTTTTTTTTTGCTCTTCTCAAATTCGAATCAAAACATCGAGAACGTTGTTTTGGATTTCTGGGAGTTGTCTTTTGCGGTCAGATTTACGAGAAATTCAATGACAGTCGGGTGCCATTGCAATAACCGATTAGGAATGCATTTCGGACTACGTCAAAATTTCAGACATGTCCATCCATAAGTTTTCTTCTAAGAGTCTTTGGGACCGATAGTGTCAGCGGTTTTCAGAAAATTGGGAAAACAGCAATCGTTCATTGATTCGATTCCCGTTTGAGTTTGTTTGGCTTTGTTTGCTCGGCGAAAAGAGATTCAGGTCGACCTAAGAAGTAATCTCCACCACGAAAGCCTATTTTGCAATATTTTGGGAAGTGTATCGAGTTAAAATGGGATACTGTTACAAAATCAATCGAAATACCCAAAAAATGTTGCCTTTTTTTTAAGGCAACATCTCCCTCTTCAATCGAATTGCACGTGCTAAAATCTCAATTTTGTTAACTCTGTGTTCCTTCTGGATATCTTACTATAGGGATACTAAGTAATCGATGGCATACATGTCATCAACTATACGTTAAAACGTGTAATATAATAGCTAAATTTGATAAAAAAAAGAAACAATTTTGTGAGGAAGAGATTGAGCAAGCTGGAGAGAATGGAAAGGTAGGATTTAGTGTAAGGTAGCTAAGGTAGTTGGTCGTTGAAGGAGACTGAGCGAGAGAAAGAGAGAAGGAATGAGAGACGAAAAGATGCGACGATGTACAACGTGGGTGGTCCAGCAGAGATTTGCCTTCCGCTAAATATCGCCTTTGCGCCCTCAACGTGGGTGGTCCGATGATGTTGGCTGCTGGTTCTGCCACTTCATCCTACATCTCTTTCTATCGTCCCCTCCCCTCCTTTCCAACTCTCGTTCCGCCTTCCTCACTCCGCCATTCTTGTCTGGACTTTTGTGTTCTCTATATTCATACGTACATTTTCGCTTTATTCTTTTCTTTCCCCTTTTCTTCGCTCTCTAGAAATATGTTTCTTGTCAATAGTAGTAACACCGCAAACCACAATTTCTTACACGTATATGTTCATTTTTAATGCAGTGCTTACCCTTTTTTTGCAGGTGGTCTGATGTTTCCTCAACGTTCGTAAAGTAGGTACCTCATAAATGATAATAATATGAAAAAAAGTTATGATAAAAAACAATAGCAAGGTCTGTCACGTTTCACAAAATGGTCTCCGAAATTCGCCATTTTGCGTTGTACTATGAGGCTTCAACACTCTCTTTCTGTCATCCATCAATGTCTAAAAAGGCTTTTGGATTATCAGATTTTCTAGAAAGTTCTGTTTCAGGCTCCTCCATTAAAAAATATATTCCCAAACACTGGAGTAGCCCATCTTTTCTGTATTAGCTATAGGGTAAGATGACCAGAGAAGTTGAGATAAGATGGCGATACTATTTAATCAATATTGGTTCACGGAACGTTTGTTATCTGTACATCTGGCTAGTAGAAATGATCACGAAAATATAATTAAATAGACGCTTGATGGTGAGCAGTGGAGGAAAGATTGGGAATGCACGTCGAAATCTAGAAGGTGATAGGGGAGACCGGAGATAAAAGTAACAGTTTGTACTCCATGCCCGATTTTTCGTCAATTATAACATTTGTGATAAAATAAATATAGCTATATTAAACTTTCGTTTATGGTCTCAAAATGTGCTTTATAATTGTATCTAATATATTTCGGTTTCTGATTGTTACAAAGCTGTAGAAAAAAACTGGAGATTGTTTCGACCCCATGGTCAGGGCGAAAGTAACAAGGCGTGGGTAAAAAGTTTCATATTAGTTCTGCCCAATACTATAAATGCAATGAAAAACAACACAAGAGTAAATCAAATTATTTAATTCAAAGTTATCGTACACAAATAGTAAGCTTCCTAATTAAGTTCAACTTGAGATTCGAGTTTCTATCCAGTCAAACATCAAGGAAAATGTACTTCTGGATGATTAGTTAATTAACAAATTAACGCGGGTGCAGTGAAAAAGAAGAAGGTGGGACAAAACTTGATGAAGATTTACCTATCTTATCCCTGATACCACTCTCCTTCCACAATCCCTTGAGACATCAGGATCATTGTCTTCCTGTTGATCGTACGTTCGTTTACGGAGCTGGAAGGGCACTGTGTTGAGAAATAAATCGAAATACCTAGAAAATGTTGCGTTTATTTCTGTAGGCTAACCCAGATAGACACGTGCCGCTCGTATATCGCTTTGGCTGAGTGCGCCGTAACGTCACCGTGGCCTCCCTACAGTAACGTTACCATACGGTAACGTTACTGTAGGGCAAAGTGGGGTAAAGCCGGGACGCTAAGGGAAATTTTAAATAAAATATAAGATTTTCAAAATAATAATCAACTTTAATAATGACCATTTGGCTTAGTCAATAAATCACATAATTTGGTATAGAGATCACTTTTCTCTTAACTATAAGTAACAAAAATAAATCAACTTCTAAAAATTCTGTTTTTCCGGTTTTGCCCCGACCCTTGTCCAAAACCGAGTATACCAACATCCTGTACCCGATTTCGTCCCTTAACAACGGTGCAACAACAACAACAATTTACAAATGTTAATTTATACTTCCACACATACTTAATCCATATTAAAAAAAAAAAACAAATTTTACTTATCTAAACATTTTAATAATCTACAGCACTTGTGAATCTCGTGGAATCTTAGATAAACACAACAGAAAATCTTTTTTTCTAAATATTTTGAACAAGGACGCAGCGACACCACTCAGCTTTTGTTGACAAACTAATCAAGATGGCCAACTGCAGGAAACGAAAGCGCGCGCCGCTGTCTGCTTATATATGTGTGTTTTTGTTTATTTTTGATATATGGGAGTGTTTGTTTAAGATATATACAGGGTGACCGGAAATTCGATCTTTTCCTTCAAAGGGGTTATAGTAGAGGTCATTTGCAACAAAAAATGTCCCATCAACTGGGGCTCGAAAATTGGCTTTTTAATTTTCAGATTATGTAAAATTTGGATGCAAAATTTCTTTTTGAATAATCGCTAACTCTTGGTCTCTCAGAAAAGTATCAAATCGTTGTTTATAATAGCGTATTTTTTCATAATTTTTTTATTTTAGGCAGGAAGTCAGGAAATTCTTCAGAAAACATAAAACCATCGATATCTCAATAACCATCAATTTTCGACCCCCAGTTGATGGGACTTTTTTTGTTGCAAATGACCTCTACTGTAACCCCTTTGAAGTAATAGGTAGAATTTTCGGTCACCCTGTATATATATATATATATACACACACGAAATAAAATGTAAAACATATTGGATAATTATTTTTTATTTATTTTTTATAGAATAGATCAGATATCGGATATATATATAGATTATATATATATATATAATGTAAAACATATTGGACAATTATTTTTTATTTATTTTTTACAACATACATATTTTTCCGATTTACAAATTTACAAGTTTCGCAATTTTTCGACGTTATGTCACCTCGATCACTAATAATGCTTTTGGACACTCGTCGAATACACCGATCGTGATGGTTACTAAATGTACCGTCGTAAATATATAAATACAACTATATTAAACTTTCGTTTAATATAGCTGTATTTATTTTATCACAAATGTTATAATTGCCGAAAAATCGGGCATGGAGTAAAAACTGTTACTTTTGACCCCGGTCTTCCCTACACGCGTAGTGGGGCGTACCGGTATAACAACGTTATAGTAACGATAACGGAACCGTACCAGATTCGCACGAACCTCACAGCCTTCCGGTGCCGTAGCGTTACGCCGTGGAATGGTACGGCGTGACAGTACGGTACTGGCACGATGACCCCACGACGCGGAGTGCCCTAGGGGAATCGTACGCTTGTCTATCTGGGAAGTTCGTTCCAATCGATCCTCATACGTGCTAAAAAGTCAATTTTTGTACTCCGTGGATCTCCTGATAGCTTACCGCAAGAAAGTAATTAATGGCATGAACAATACGTTGAAACATTGAACCGTGTAATTATACTAAATTCATGATAAATCAATGATAAATTAATTATACTAAATAATGATAAATAATGGTAATTATACTAAATAATGATAAATAATGGTAATTATACTAAACAATGATAAATTATGCTAAAATTGATGAGAACAACAATACATTGCTGTAAAGAAGAGATTAAGCGAGATGAAGAGTCGTCAGAGTCTAGAAAGAGACACCCAATGAAAAAAAGAGGAGATCGAGAGAAACTTCAAGAGAAGCTATCTTATCCCCGAGTCCTCTTTTCTTCCACAACCCCGAGCTCCATCGGGATCATCGTCTTCTTCTTGGTCGTACGATCGTCCTCGTCCTCACCGCCGCCAGGGATCGTATACGATCGATCGATCAACGTTCCGTTCCTCAAGCGAGTAACGCAACGACGACCACATATGTATTAACATATATGTATCACAGCCGGACTCGAGCTAACGAACGTAAGGTCGTAACTCGCTGTTGGCATCGCACCGCCATGTTACGGCGGCGCTATCCAGGACCCTTCTCCCTTCGCCAACGGCTCGGATGTATCGGGCCATTCGTCTTGTGTGCACTCGAGTGCGCATATACACTCGGGACTGCATTTTTCACTCTCGATCGTTTTACTGCGTATTTATCACTCGTTGCCGCTGACCAGGGCTACGGGATTGAAACAAAAAACTGAGCAAAAAAAAGATTCATTTGCCAGGTAAGTAAAATAATGAAAAAGCAACGCTTGATATTCAGGTTGGAGGATCTTTTTCTATTCTAAACCATACCTGGATGGCACTCTATTCGTGATAAAGGAATATCTATATCTTATGATTCAAAAAGTTTGAATTTGTTTTTATAATACAAGTTTTGTAATTTGCTAAATTTGCTTTTTTAACAAAAGTTTTATAATTTGCTAAATTTGCTTTTTTAACAAAAGTTTTATAATTTGCTAAATGTTTTCAAGAAAGTTTTATCGAAAATCAACGTTTCGAAAATCGAATCTTTAGAGTTCAAAGATTTTTAATTATCTTTTTGAGAAGCGCGGGGGAAGTTAAATAAAATTCATCGGAAATAATAACAATAAAGAAAAAACCAGTAAAAATAATAATAATGTATCGTCTTATAAATAAATAAAATAAATAATTGATTAATAACAATGAGACAACGGATGCATGAAATAATTAATTAATCACAATTATGACGACAACGATAGAAAGTAATAGTAATAATAAATCAAGTAATTCATGAATTCAATCAAATAAAATAATATTTTCATGAACACATAAATAAGTCTTGGTGAAGAAATTTCAGGTCGATTTTTCTGACTTCCTTTGTGCTTAAAAAGAAATAATTGTCATGGAGTATGGAATAGGGCTTTTGAATCCGCTATCATGAAAAACTGATTTTTCATATGTAATTACGTAATTTTATGGAGGTCACGAAGTATTAAAACTAGCTGAGCTAATGACAGTGATCATTGTACTTTTTCGCTATTCTATCCTACGGCGATAGAGCTCCGACGCAATCGATCCTTCATCGAGCGCTTACTCGCTTATCTCAATTACCGATTGAGCTCTTAAGTGCCCTGAATCATAACGTGAACGATGCATCGAAAAAAGTTTCATTTCAGTTTGGATGGTCCTCTATATGATATTCGTAATATTCCGACGATCATAGAGCTATGAACGGGATCAGATCCTGTTCATTGTTCGCACGATCGAACGAGCAATATTATCGAGGGATTTCTTGATTACGTGAACCATCCTTGATAATGGGAGTAATCGAGTTTATCGATCGTGTACTCTGTTGAATAGATCGCTTTCGAACTGCACGCGAGCAGCTGCAAGATCGAAAGGATGTTGACAGGCCTGCTTGAAAATTTTACCTTACTAATTAATGGGGATAGTATAAAAATAAATTTATACTGGCACGATAGTTTATGATTTAGTCGACCATATGTTAAATTTTAATACTTTACTTTTCTTCAGGTATTATAGAATATTAAAAAATCACAAATTCTTGAAAATTTGAGGACTGGCAGTTCTGATAAACCTCGACGTTTTTGCTGTTGAAATGCAACGAAAGTAAATTCAGTTTCGAAATTTTCACCCTCTGTTTTATGGAAATCGTTTAAACACATTTTCTAAACACCCTTATCGGAGATTTTCGACCACGATTATCGGAAAAAAAGTTTTGAATTTTAGTTTAGGTGAAAAATTCAAAATAGCAAATAAAAAAATCGTTGAATTCCAACGATGAAACAAGAGCGACTGTAGAAGTCAGGCATCGTTTCCAGATGATGTTGCATTGCCAGAAGATTCTATCCAACGATAGTTGGAACGATAGAAAAGACAACGAAAATTAATTCTGTTCAATTACTCAAATTTCTTGGGCTGGGTTTAGTAAATGGAAACTTGACCGATCGATGAACCAAAATTTCGAATCAAATTGTTAACGAACGTTCCAATTATAGATCGACCAATTTTACGATCATCCGTAAAACAGTTCATGAAAATTGCGAATACGTACTTCGCGATATAGATTTGTACCGAAAATGAATATCGGGAATATCAGGGCACGGAAAATTTATGATCGAGAAATACGTTACTTGCACATTTGAAGCTTGGATTCTCGATATATGACTTTTTGGTACATACGATATTAACAATATTGGATACTCACTTCTTTCTAGTTCAGAGATATCAGTTCGCAGATCTTGCGAATCTGTATTGGTATGACTCGGAGTGTCTATCAGAATATATTTTAACAAATCAATTAGTCCTTGATGGAATGGTTATTCGCGTTTCATTATTCATTAAAGCGTATAGTTTTGAACAACTCGATCTTCGTTATTTTGGCTTGATAAATCTGCAATTACAAAATCAATAGAATCGTTATCAATCATTATTAAATTAAACAACTTCACATTATAATTATAAAAGATTTACATTAAGCCACTTGCAATTTTGATTTTCATGCTTGGGCCGATCCAGCATGAAAATTGTGCAAACTTCCGTACGTGTTCTTATCGGAACTTTATGGTTGGAATTCGCATAAAAAAGGATTTGGGAAACGATCTAAATGCACGAATAAAGTACGAGAAAGGCAATCGTCACATCGCAACGTGCAAAGTTCAGTATCATGCTTTAAAGCTTCAAAGCTAGACCCAGGTTTTACTTTCGACACGTTTTTTTTTTTCAATTCCGATGTTCCGCAAAGCTAGTTTACTCAAAATCACACATCGAGTCCCAAAGTCTTCGAAATCACCTTTAGACGATCGCGACCATATACAGGGTATGGCGTAAGTAATGGATAACCTTGTATTGTCGGATAGGGGACCTTAAGCCCAATCTAAAAAAAATTATAAACTCCCTCTGACTCAACTACTCTTTGTGATAATTTTTTTTTAATTTTTAGGGAATTTACTTTTTCCGTTCACTTTATCGGCCACCATTCATTAAAAAAAAGGGATTTTTTCATTCAACTACAGACTGTAAAAATCCTTTTTTTTTAATGTATGGTCGCCGATAAAGTGAACAGAAAAAGTAAATTTCCTAAAAACAAAAAAAAATTATCACAAAGAGTAGTTGAGTCAGAGGGAGTTCGTAATTTTTTTTTGAATAGGGCTTAAGGTCCCTTATCCGACAATACAAGGTTATCCATTACTTACGCCACACCCTGTATACAAACGCGGCCTTTCAGAGCTTGTCTAACGTCGATGGCAACAATTTCCATGCAATGAAACGTCGATGCTGATGACGTGTGAAATCACTCAATACACAGAGTCATTAATCGGCAAATGCGAGGTAAACGAACCGTGCAATTGAGCGAGAATTCCTCAACGAAAATGATGACGCGGAGAGAAAAAAGAGAAAAAGTAAAAGAAAAAAACGAAGGAACGAAAGAAGTGATTTTCCTTTGTTTTCTCGAGGATCATTAGGCTATTCGAATGCGAGGAATCCTCGCCTAACGATATGCCGCAGGTACTCACGACAAGAATCGTTGCACTCACTACCTATATAAAACTCGTACGTGCATCCCTTTTTGTGCACTCGTCTGCTCATTCATTTTATCCGTAAAACGCACCGTCGACCCTTAGAAGGCAAAACGGTTGGAGAAGTATCGTAGAGCACGTGGGAGAAAGGGAGAAAGAGCGAGGGAGAATGAGAGGTGAATACCGCATCGATCATTCGATAAACAAGGTGGAGAGGCGATATATCTCGTTCGATGGACAAGTTGCTTCGTACAAGAGATCCCAACCGAGGATAATAAACGATCGCAACGAATCGCCCAGGAGAAGAACAAAAATAACGAATTTTACGAAATAGGCGACAAGGCATTCCGTGTGTACTCGCGATAATGCAGAAATTTCGAATCGATAACTTCATTTTTTATTTTTTCTATCCTTCAATTTTGCGATTATGGAAAAATTATCATCGGAAATTGTCACTTCTTGGATTTCCTCGATTTTGTGCTAGTTGCTGCAGCTGAATGCAAAAAGGGCCACTTTTGACATTTATCTGCAGTTATTTTGTAACATCCGGGATACGTTTTTTTTAACACATATTTTCACGCTGAATTTCCAAAATAATGATTTTTTTACCGATTCTATACACGTAAGAATAATTCTTGACACAGGGGAGTCGTAATTTTTTATTTATGTTGATTCTTGCATGAATGAACGTTTCAGGATTTACCGATATATATTTTTTTTTCGGATACCTTCGAAAATTAAAGTTTTAAATAGGACCTTCATCAGTAATGGTCACCGAAGCTATTCGAAAGTAAAAAAGTTTTTTTTCCGATAGGAATCCGCACATTGTTTAAAAAAATAATGTCTGTGCGAAAATTGGTGCCCACAAATCCAAGCTACACTTAATCTAAAAACCCAAACTTGGTTTTGTTCGTTCAGCTTAGAATCTTAAAAAAAAACAAATTTTCATTTAGACGATGCTAATTCGATTTTTACATGTACAAAAAAACAAACGAGATGCAACGAATTATAGAGGGATTTCCGTTACGATTTTCGGGAAAAAAATGATTGAGGAAATAATGAAATTTTAATATAATAATTGTCGTTGCTTTTCGACGTTGAAATTATCAACCTCGTTCATTCATTGCGTGAATGACAAAAAGTTACAAATGATGATCAACGAGCTCGAGTGATCGATTGCTTTATGGATAAATTGCGATCCACGCCGTTGTTTTCAATCGATTCGATGATTATGTAAGCTTATCTCAAAAATGGCTTTTACATCGATGTACCCGCATTGATCTGAAGATGGTTTCGGTGAAATTGGGATTTTCGCGATATGACCGGTCGACTGGAGCATCGGAGCTCCAGTCTGTTCGTTCTCGAAGTCCAATGTCCTCGAAATCACAGACGTTAACTCACGATAAGATGTATCCCCGTAGCGGAGCCCAACATATATATATATACGGAGAGGACGAACGCTGAAGACCGCACACGTCGCTCTGTGCCAAGTTATACGGGCCAGCAGATGCAGTGCCCCATAAACAGCAGAGCGGGACCACCCAACGCGTTATATTCCTATGAGGCGAAGTCGCGAAAGAGATCAAGCAGAGAGAGAGAAAAAGAGGGTTCGAAAGGAAGGCTGGGATCGAGAAAGTGAGAGAGAGAGAGAGGGTGAGGGAGTGAGGGATAAAGGGAGAAAGAGAGACAAAGATATAGGGTTGTTGATATCCTCATTTCTCCTTTTCCTTTCCTTCTTTCTCGCGCAGTCAAATTCGTTACCTCAATAAACGCGTTCCGTGCCTGGCTAATTTTACGGCATTTATCATTCGGGAAATTCGATCTAGATTGGATAATCGAAGAATAAATTTGGTCGATTAATTTTCCAAAGGAAGATAAAGGGATGCATAATTGGAAGAATAACGAAATACTGAACGTCAGGAACACACGCAGACGTCGACACATCAGGATAGTCCTGAAAAGATCGATTTTTTTCTTCGTTCTTGTAATAGTTAACATTCAGTCATTTGAAATATTACGTGAAATGGGATAAGCCCATTTTCAAGGTATTACTGAACGTCAGGAACACACGCAGACGTCGACACATCAGGATAGTCCTGAAAAGATCGATTTTTTTCTTCGTTATTGTAATAGTTAACATTCAGTCATTTGAAATATTACGTGAAATGGGATAAGCCCATTTTCAAGGTATTACTGACCGTCCGGCGATAAGTTCAAAATGGGGAATTCTCCGATTTATAAGTCTAGATTGTGTCGTACGTGTCTAGCCTTACAAATTGCTGATATAATAATAAATGAACATTTAGAAATGTTTATTTTTATCTTTCATTAATAATTCGACTCAAATTCGATGATATCAGCGCGGGTTTCACTGAGGTTTTGCCAGTGACTGTATATCTGTTCGAACTGTGCAACGAAAAAATTGGTTAACTTTTAACTTTCATTAAATACGTTCGGATTATTTTATTATAGTCGATATTTACCCAAGGACTTAATATGTATCAAATTTTCCGATGATTGCTGATTAATTCATCGTTAAAGTATATCTTTCACTATTTTATAAATTGACTGACAAACGCGATAACGTGGTGCATTTATTTTAAGCTTAACCCAATCAATCGTTTGATCTTAAATGTTGATAATACTATATTTTCAGACTTTCGACGAGTTTGATTCATGCGTTTCGCGACGGTTAACGTTAACCATAGTATGGCAAATTTACATCTATACAATTCTAATACTTAATTGTTTAGTGATAGATTTGAAAAAAATTAATATATTCTAGCAAGAACGACATTTCTCAAATTTTCAAAGATTTAGGCGTTTTTTGAATATCGATTCAGTAGTACCTTCAATGGGCGTCGTTTGTTTCAAATAAATAGAAATCAGATAGATTTCTCATTCCCAGTCTCGGTTTCGCTCCACAAATGTATCCTACTAGTGCAATGTCAATAAATAAATCACTCAAATTTTCCAAAAAAAAATTGTTTGGCCTCCATGGTGCTCTTCGCAACGGCTCTTAATTTCCAAAGCCCGAAAGTCAGGATATTAAATGAAAATCGAAATCCAAAAATATACTTTTCTTAATTTTTCAAAAACAACCTACTGTTTTTACTTTCGTCGGGATTTTTTCACGATATATTTATTCCGTCGTCCCGAGAAAGGCATCAGCGATTCTTTGCATCACCATAACGGCGTACGTGTGTGCGCGTAATGCGAGAAACAAGTATCCGTAAATGCAAAATAAATAAATACTGGATACACGAAGCTGAGTGCGTTGTACACGCGACCGCGTAATATAATAACGAGGGATACATAAATATAGACTTTACATGCGTCGAAAGTACAGGATCGCCAGGCGTACAACGACTGTAAGTACGAGTCTCCGCACAAAATTGATACTCGTATATCCAAGATACATTGAATAATTCCAATAGCGGAATTCAGCAGTAAAATGTTCAAGAAAAAATCAAAGTTTTTCGATATTCATCATCGTTGGACTATGAAAAGAGCTTTTACGTTTCCTTCTTTTTTTTAACGTTCAAGAAATCCAGGAGCCAGGTTTGCTCGTAAATAACGGCTGTGCCTCTCTTGGGTGCAGCCAGCGGATCACGCGGAAATAAATAAGGACAACAAAGGAGGAAAAAAAATAGAGAGAGACATACGTAAGATACTCGAGAGTCCAGCTCATCCTCCGTAACCTCTCGGTTTGAACTCGCGTGTGACGCCTTGGATATTCGAGATACAAAGGCAAAGCTTGTTTACTGCCACGTTTTCGTTGACTCGTCTCACCCAACCTTTTTTTACCCTCCTATCGAAATTATATACGTTTTTAAGAGGAATGTTAAATATATACTAGAATTACTACACACGTGACGTCCTTCTACCCCCCCCCCCCCTCCCTATCGCTCCGGCCCTTTACAGCCTTGACCCTCTCCCTTTTCCTATCCTTTTTTTCCGTTCCTTCAATTTTTTTCCTGGACCCAGGATTCTGAGAAACCCGCGAAGAGATATACCTCGACGCTTCTTCGCCTTTAGGGCCACCCACGCGTGTAGGGTTACATGTATATGTGTGCGTGTGTTTTTTTTTTGTTCCGTCCACATCGCACGTGTACGATGTGGACGGAACAAAAAAAACAACTCTTTTCTTCTTTCGAGGGAAACGACGGTTGGGGGGGGGGAGGGGAACCGACGTACCTAAAGTTGAGGTATCAGATAGACGATAAGACGAGATTCGTAGTCGTAAATCGAATAGTCAGGAATGGACGTGATATACGCGTAGAGCTCGGGAATCCCTTTCTCGAATATTCCTCACCAATTTTTTTCGTGAGTGACATTCATGATCTACGAGAAATGATTCAACGGCATGGTCACTCGACTGATCCCAAGATGGCCGAAGTTATTTGGACATGGTGAATAGATATGGTAAAAAATTTGAGTTTCACTGTCTGGATGAATAAACAAGACTTTCTAAGTGCACAAATACTGAAGTTGTATTCAAATTCTCGGTTACACTTAATCGTTGCAACGTTATGGTGATGCTTGATTGCAGATCGTCGCTTGATGACGCGGTAGTTTTGTTACTCGCCCATATTGGGCACTATTTTGAAATATCGAAACTAGACTCATCTAGCATGCAATTTTCAGAATGACGCGTTTCTTTAGTCGAACGGAGTTCCTTCGCATACTGATAGTTTGGATTGTAATAGGGTGCTCACTGCATAATCTCAATCGCATAGTCAAATACAAAGGTGCCGAATGCAAATTGAGTTGGCCATAGGTGATAAAGGACGTATAGAGAAAAGCACGCGAATCGTAGTACATCGGATGTTGATCGTCACGGAATGGCAGCGTCAACCTTGTTGTCCAGATAGAGTTTCTTGTAGCTGCCGGTAGGATCGTACTTCGCCTCGAGACGCGACCAATCCTCGGGCTCATTGTCGATCAAATGCTGAGCCAACTTGTCGGCAATCATTTTTTGCGCTTCGCTGCACGATGCGCATGCGTTTGTCAATGCATCCGGTAAATTCTCTACGACACACGCGATTACGAGGGATAGTTGAGAGGTTATCAAAAGTGACGGTGCATTGGGTAATTAAGAGGGAGCCGTAGACCCTCTCCCCCTCGTCGGCAGATCAGAGTGATAGTTTCCCATGGATTTCCTAAACGGCTTTTCAGAATTTCATGAAATTGGACCAGGCAATGTCAAGTCGATAGACGAACGGCTGTCTTCTCGACAAATTTCCCAAATCGAAAAGAAAATTACAAATTGTATTACCACGTGAGCATCGTGATGGAAAATGCTGTCGAATAGAAAGTTTGGTTAAGAGGGAGCCGCACACCCGCTCCCCCTCGTCCGCAGATTGGAGTGATAGTTTCCCATGGATTTCTTAAACGGCTTTTCAGAATTTCAGGAAATTTGACCAGACAATGTCAAATCGATAGACGAACGGCTGTGTTCTCGCCAAATTTTTCAAATCGAAAAAAAAAATTACAGATTGAGTTACCACGCG
>JAPYZJ010002162.1:0-28174 GCA_030522765.1 Ophioninae sp. B BG-2022a
AAAAAAAAACCTAAACAAACCCAAAAAACCTAAACAAACCCAAACAAACCCAAAACAAACCAAAAAACCTAAACAAACCCAAAAAAACCCAAAATAAACCCAAAACAAACCCAACCAAACCCAAACGTGATTTAAATGTTCCTTCAATCGATAATCGACAAACGGAAAAATAACCATCGAGCAATTTTTATGTTTTTCTAATCACTTTAATTATTATCGATTTTTTTTAAATTTTAATGATTATTATTATTCACGATTATATTTTAAGAAAGTTATTATTATCGTTATACTCTTTTATGATTTTGTTACGTATATTTCATAATTTTGGTAATTTTTTATTTGTTATTTATTATTTTGCCATGAAATTACGATTTTGTTATTATTCATTTTCTTTTTTCTTTCTTTTTTTAATTTGTGTTTATCATTTTTGTCCAATAGGGTGCTAAGGCATAATAAATCTATCATATCATATCTCTCTCTCTCTCTCTCTCTCTTTCTGGATTTTTATCTTTATTTCTCCCACGCGGATTTTTTCAAGATTTTCTATACATTTGAGGAAAAAAGAAGCACTTACGTATTTTTCATGAAGTAATCGACTCGTCGCGTAAACGGGACGTAAACTGCCCAGCCACATGGTGTGTTGTAGCAAGTGCGTCTCGAAAATCCCTCGTCTCCAGTTTCGATGGCACGTTGGGTCCTCAAGTTGTCAGGCCCAACGTCGAGTGCCATGCGTTGAAGCTGTTCGGCGAACTCCTGTAAATTTGCCATCCTTTCGATTATTCATTTGTGCATTTTTGAAAAAAACTATCATATATTATTATTATTATTATTACTAATCATATATATTATTACTAATTAAATATAACTATTATTATTACTAATTATTACTAATCATATATATTATTACTAATTAAATATTACTATTATTATTACTAATTATTACTAATCATATATATTATTATCGTGTTCTGAGTTTGGTGGGAAAAACCCAAACAAACCCAAAAATTGGTTTCTTTGGGTGATAAACATTAACAATGTTCTTGTTTGTGCTAAACAAACCCAAACAAACCCAAACAAACCCAAACCAACTCAAACGAACCCAAACAAATCCAAACGAACCCAAACGAACCCAAACGAACCCAAATAAACAAACCCAAACAAACAAACCCAAACAAACCCAAACGAACCCAAACCAACAAACCCAAACAAACAAACCCAAACAAACCAAATGAACCCAAACAAACAAACCCAAACGAACCCAAACAAACAAACCCAAACGAGCCCAAACAAACAAACCCAAATGAACCCAAACAGACAAACCCAAACGAACCCAAACAAACAAACCCAAACGAACCCAAACAAGCAAACCCAAACGAACCCAAACAAACAAACCTATTTCGCAATTTTTCAAGTACGAAACATTTTTATCGTAAAATTCAAGCATCTACTTCCGTCTCTATGAATTCTACGAAAACTGATGCTCGATTTTTTACCCCAAATTTAATCGACGCCGAAAAAATGGATTTCGAAAATTTTGGAGGTTATGTCGATGTTCGTCACGCCCTTAAGTTTCGCTCAAGTTTCGCTTCGAGGGGCACGAGTGGTGAATCGGGTTTATGAATGAAAGCTTCGTACAGCGTTGTATGCACTATTTGACCGTACATATCTGGTTCGCACCGCTCGCGTACCGGGATAATTGTTAAACACGTTTTATTTCGTCATACACATGGGACGTGCGTTCACGTACCTACGTTCGCCTCAGAGACGGATCCGAGGCCTCGCCGACCGCGTACATAAGACTTTTACGAGTATGACTCACAAATGCCCGTGCACACCAACACGTAGATATATGTGTTTGGCAAAATGCGCAATTGATGATTTTCACGATCGACAAAAGTTTCGATCGGTTTAAGATTTTTCGAAATTTTTCAAGATTTTCCAAATTTTCCGTAGAATTGATTTATTTTGATGTCTCTCTGGGGGTGTTTGGACCTGTTTGAGCTTGTTTGGGTTGGTTCGGATATCATTGAGGAAGGTTGGATTTATTTTGGGTTTTTTTTGCATCTGATTGAGTGCGATTCGATTTTTTTTTATCTGTTTGGGTTTGTTTGGGTTTTTTCATGTTTGTTTGCATCTGTTTGGGTTTGTTTGCTTCTGTTTGGGTTTGTTTATGTTTGCTTGCTTCTGTTTGGGTTTGTTTATGTTTGTTTGCACCTGTTTGGGTTTTTTAATGTTTGTTTGGATTTGTTTGGGTTTGTTTATATTTGTTTGCACCTGTTTGGGTTTTTTAATGTTTTTTTGGATTTGTTTACATTTGTTTAGGTTTGTTTATGTTTGTTGGCACCTGTTTGGGTTTGCTTGGGTTTTTATGATTGTTTGGGTTTGTTTGGATCAGTGTGGGTTTGGATTTGTTTGGGTTTATTTAGACCCGTTTCAAAATTCAAAAATTATCAGTCCAACTATTTTTGAATAAATTGAAAAAAAAAACAAAAAAAAAGACAAAACTTCGCTTTCTAATATTGATGGAAAATTCATTAAAATGCCAGCGACGTAAATTCCTATCGAAATACTTATAAAGTTTTATTTTTGTAAATAGAATGGTAACGAGATTGTTTCCGATCGTTGTGTTCACTGGAATCCCCCCCCTCGTTTTTGCTAGTACTCACGAAGGGTCGATACGAAAATCTCTGGATATACAGGAAAATATAGACCCACGAAATCGTCGACGAATATTTACAAGCAACTTTTCTCGTAACGACTCGTCAATATGTCGATGCTATGAATATTAAAATCGTTATTTCACGGCTCGTTACATTTTTCCTCGATCTTGAACTCGTTACAAATTATTTGCTTGTATTTACTCGTGTACAAAATCTTCGAGCACTTGAAGGATTTTGCATATAAATGGGTGAACCCTTAAAATCCTCGTTATGTTTTCCGTGGAATCAAAATTAATAAAAAAATAAACGATAGTTTTCTTTTCAATAAAGGTAACAATGTGCTCACGAATTTTTTTCGAATTATAGTATTACATGTAATTTAAATAAAAGATAGATTTTAAAAAAATTAAAAAACTCGCAAACCTTACGTTTACCGGAATTCAAAGAATTTTGAGAATACAAAAAATTTCTTTGTTTTTGTGAGAAAAACAAAAAAGAGAAAAAAATTGAAAAAGGAGAATATGAAAATTAAACATTTTTTTTAAACATCTGTGAAAGTTATTTGACGAGCTAAAATGATCAAATTTTTGAATTTTTATTGTCCTTATACAATCGTGAAAGAAAAATTCAACATTTTGCTCAACTATCATATTGATTTGTGTTCGAAAATAATTTTAATCGATTGACGATTTTTTAAGCCATTGCAGAGAAGCTTTCGATTTTGTATATATATACAGGGGATAAAAAAATGCATTTTTCACGCTTCGTCTTTTTCAAATTATCCTTCGAAAACCATAAAATGCTTTACCTCATTTTTATATTCGATAATTCGTCCTGAATATTTATGTGATTTGTTTACAAAAAAACTACAGAAAATAGGAACAAAAAGAATTCTATCAAATTTTAAACAATTTCGTGTGAAATTTATAAATACTTTTATACATTGTAAGTATATATATATTAATTGAATATTTATTTAAAATATGTATATAATTTTTAGATTTTCACCAAAATTTGTTTAAATTATTTATTCATCAATTTATGCGTTACTATAAATTAGCTTTTTTTATTATTCATATTATATTTAATTTAATATTTAAAACAAAATGAGATTTATTTTTTATTACATATAAACACACAATAATAATAATAATAAAATACATTTTATTTAAATACTTTGGAGTAAAAAGCAAACAAATGTTTCGACAGATATGTGTAAAAAGAGACAGACAAATTTGCCGGCGACTTTTGACCACAAAAATCAGCGCGGTTTATAGAGAGAAGAGGAGACAAATAGACGGGCGGATAGATAAATCGCGTAACGCGCACGCACGTGGTAATAAACTCATTGTTATTGTAGGAAGGTTCAACAGCGTAAAAGCCGAAAATTTATTTTCCAATTTGTCATTAAAATTTGTCTATTTAAAAAATCGTGGGCAGTACTCCACAGAAAAATAAAAAAATATTTTCCAATTAAAAACTGCCTTCGTTCGAGTTAGTTTATAATTTACAATTTTTAATTTTGTTTGTAGAATTAGAATTTGACATTTTATGAAATTTCTACGATTTTTTTTATAAAAAGATTCTAGTAATTTTATTCAATGTGAAATTTCATTTCTACCAAAAAATAAAAAACTGCATGCTACTGATGCAAACTTCAGACACGATTTACTGCAAACCTGACGAAATTGTGTTTCGTATTTTTATATCTTGAGTTTGATATTTTCACTAACGACGATCGATACCGTAAAAAAAAATCGGTTATAAAAAAAATAGTAACTATAACGTAACAGAAAAAAATGGCACAACCAGTATATTACCAATACGAAAAAATGGTAAAATTGAGACTATCGATATTCTCAAAAAAATCGGTAAAAAAATAATCTACAACGTAAAAAAAATCGATATTCTCAAAAAACCGGCAAAAAAATTACCCACACCGCAAAAAAAAAAAAAAATCGGCAAAAATAAAACGGCCGAAAGCGTAAAATAATTAACAATAATAAAACAACCAATACCATAAAAAGAAATCGGCAGCAAACCAAACTACCGATATCGAAAAAAATCGACAGAAAAAAACCAAAACTATCCTAGAATAAAAAAAAGAAAAAAAAAAATGAACTTACCTCAGATCGCACCGCAGCCGTGTCAATGAGGGTCACGTACGAGAAGATCGCAACCGCGATAACCGCGAGTAGCCTCAAATGTGCCATATTCTTCAAAATATTTCTTAGCCCTTCTGATCCTCAGAATCACCTCCCCAAAATTTCGTCTCCCCTCAAAAGTTTTCCTCTTCCAATTGGGAAAAAAAAAAATCAATTTTTTTCCAACTCGAAATCTCCGACCGAAAAAATCAAGAAAAATCGTATTTGGGAGTTTGCACCTTTTTCAAGATTCACGCGTGTCACAGCTTCCCTTTGCTCAGTTTATATATTAAACATATATACATATATAAATTTTTTTTTTTTTCGCACACGTCAAACCTCGCCTAGCACGAGCACTTTTCTTTCCTCTGGTTTTTTCGTCGATCGGGGATTCTCAAATTTCGTTCGAGTCCAGGAAGGGGAAAAAAGGAGGGTCGATGAGAGATTTTTGGTACTTTTTCGATGAACGATTGACGAGGTGACCACACGATTGTCAATTAGAACTGGTGCACCGAATTGATGCAAAATCAATTGTTTTAATGTTCACGTATCCTTAACGATTTTCTTACACACGCGTATACAAAAATTTATATATTTATATATTTATTTATATATGTTTATGTAATATATAAATATACATATATATTTATTTATTTATGTATTTATGTATTTATGTATTTATTTATTTATGTATTCATTTATTTATTTATTTATTTATTCATTTATTTATTTATTTATTTATTTATTTATTTATTTATTTATTTATAAGGCAATTGACGAGTTTCTTTCCCGTTGAAATCTTTCTTGTTCGGACGTACTCGCGTAATTATATACCGGATACACGTGTGTGTGTGTATGCTCATTCGTGCGTACGTATATATACGGAGTCTTCCACCGGTCCAGAGACTTTAAACATAGACTGTCTTCTCGTATAGAGTGAGGACGGTTTCGAAGCGTCGTGGGTTTATATAGGCTGTGGGCTAGCCGGTGGAAGGCTAGCGATGGTGGAGGATAAGGGAGGGGGGACACATAAGGCTAAGCTAGAAGTTATAATAATAAGTAATAAAGTCGAACTTAAATTGTTATTTGAGAAACATTTAGGATCGAGTGGTGGGAGAGGGTATTGAAGATCGACTTTTGAGTGGAGATGGCCACTTATCGATGCTCTGTCGAAGTACGTGGTCGTTTGATTTCTTCGGCTCTTTTTTCTTTTTTTTTTTTTTTTTTTTTTTTTTTTTTTTTTTTTTTTTTTTTTTTTCGTTTTTTTGTTTTTTTTTTGTGTTTATTATTTTTTTTCCAGTGATATTCCGGGGAAAAAAAGCTCATCTAGGGAATATACACTTTTTTCTGGGATTTTCGGACTGATTGATCAGCTGATCGCAAGCTTGAACGACTTTGGGATTTATATAGCTGGTGTACTAATATGGAGAGTATTTTTTATTTTTTAATTCTTGTTTTTAGAGGTTTAGAAAACATCGAATTTTGTTTATAGAGAGCATCGATAGATTTATCGATTTATCATAAGATGATGAAAATAGTTGCAACTGATTTTCAATCCTCAAATTGCACAAGGAATTGTTAAATTTGAAATCAAAAATTGTAGAATTATTTTACAATTTTTTTTCGAGCTCTTTTTTATTTTACATTTTTTTTTTAACAAGATTACAGAATTGAAAATCGATATATTATAGGTATATTTTATGTTAGTTTATAGTTTACAATTTTTACATCTTTTTTTACAAGGTTACAGAATTGAAAAATGATATATTACGTTTACATTTTATGTTAGTTTATAACTTACAATTTTTTACATTTTTTTACAAGATTACAGAATTGAAAATTGATATATTCCGTTTACATTTTATGTTAGTTTATAATTTACAATTTTAACATTTTTTTACAAGATTACAGAATAAAAAATTTTTATATTACATTCACATTTTAAGTTAGTTTATAACTTCCAATTTTTAATTTTGTCTGTAGAATCAGAATTTCACATTTTATAAAATTACTACAATTTTTTATAGAAAGATTGTATTAATTCTATTTAATGTAAAATTTCAATTTTACCAAAAAAATTAAAAGTTACATGGCAATGATGCAAACTTCAAAGTCATTTTTTATGAACTTTTTCTGTTTTTTTTTTTTATTTTCAATACATACGAAATGAAAAAAATTTGAAAGCTCACAATACACGTCCCGTTTTAATTGCCGAATAATAATAAGCTTCCCGATGACGATTCTCGTTCCGGAAAAAACAAAACTTTGAAAAGCAAGCTCATTGAAATTGCAAATACTTTTGTTAAATGGGTGATGTGAAAACAACAACAAGTGATCGGGCGTCACGAGAGGACGAATTCGTCAGAGAAGAGCGTCTTGGTGGGTGATAATTGATCGAAAACTTCGACGTAGACGTCCTCCATTATATAAAAATAAAATATATAAATATAAAAACAATTAAAAAAATATATATATATATTTTTAAAAAAAATTTTTTTTATATTTATATATTTTATTTTTATATAATTATTTTCTACTTTTTAGGCACTAATTAATTTTATTGCATAAAAAATAAAAAAATTTCCAAATAATTTTTTTTCAAGTCGACACATGCATTGTTATCTCACAAATGCCCATTTGTAAAATTTCGTATTGAACCTCACAGAAAAATTCAAACGAATCAAGTAAAAAAGAAAAACGAAATAAAAGCTTGTAAAAAAGAAGGAGAAGAATAAGTGGACGTAAATATTATTCGTTCGATATATTATTGGCAAGTATGACCTTTGCCCTGTCAAACCAAATTCAATAGCTTCGTCCTTCGTGATTGATCGCCCATCATCCACAAATTACTATATAACGATATTTCATATTCTTGTTCATATATGCTTTGGGCGACATATATGTAGCCACGTGCACGAGAACAGGGAGAGATATTGCGTTGATTGATGCACTCCCAAAGGTCCCGGTAATAAGACGTATCGTTATTTGGCTCGTTTGCGATCAAACTTTACTCACGATTTTTTTTTTCTTTGTTCTATCATTTACATTATCATTTATGTTTATTATAATATCATTTAAAAAGGATAAATATCAATAATAATAATAATAATAGCATTCGTAATGTATTATTATTAGTAATCTATTATATTATATAAAATTTATGTTATTAATATGAAGTAATAAGAATTAAAGAATAATAGTAATAATAATAATAATAATAATAATAATAATAATACCAATAATATGGGAGCGAATGATAAAAGCTCAATTTATTGCACAAACAAAATAGTTTGATATGTTCAATTCTAAATTCTGATTCTTCTTATAATTTGATTCGTATTTGAGTGAATTCTAAATTCTAAAAAAAATTCTGTTCTAAAATTGTTCTTAAAAAAATCTGTTCTAAAATTGTTTTAGAAAATTCTGTCCTAAAATTGTTCTAAAAAAATTCTGTTCTACAATTGTTCTAAAAAAATTCTGTTCTAAAATTGTTCTTAAAAAAAATCTGTTCTAAAATTGTTCTAAAAAAATCTGTTCTAAAATTGTTCTAAAAAAATCTGTTCTAAAATTGTTCTAAAAAAATCTGTTCTAAAATTGTTCTAAAAAAATCTGATCTAAAATTGTTCTAAAAAAATCTGTTCTAAAATTGTTTAAAAAAAATTCTGTTTCGAAATTGTTCTAACAAAATTCTGTTCTACAATTTTTCTGAAAAAATTCTGTTCTAAAATTGTTCTAAAAAATGCTGTTCTAAAATTATTCTAAAAAGATGCTGTTCTAAAATTCAGCATGGAACTCTGTTCTAAAATTCTAAAGTGACTTCCATTGAATCTCTTTTCGAAATACATCAGGAGACTTATTTGAACGCGATTGTATTTCGTACACGATAGTCGATAGAATATAAGCTCCGGAGTGGGAGACGTTCAAAGGCTAACGTTTTCCTTCAAAGAAATTCGATGGAAGGAGAAATGATGAACGGCTCGTTAAAAATTCCTCGAATCCGGCAATCTTCAAGACATATTTCTTTTGGCTTCGATTAGAGGCGTGCAGCGAACGAATCTTCCTTTTCTTATCTTCCTTTGAACTTGACAGCTTCGACAGGAAAGTTGACCATGAAATTGTCTCATTCATCTTTCAACGCAGACTGAACGTTTCCTGCTCGTATTGCTGGAACGATCTTGGAGAACGAGAAATATTTCCCTAGATGTATCAACATTTTGTTAAATCTAAAACCACCCTATATATAGTGTATAAGTTATAGGGAAGTGAATTTCCGGTAACAAATGTACTTGATTGGTCGCCATTAGACGAATTCCTCGGAGTCGTTAAGAGTACGGTTGACCGTGCGAAAACAGACATTTTCTCATTCTCCACGAAAACTATTTCGCTAAGGTGACCAGTAAAAAAAAAACTCTTGGGCAGATGGATTCGCAAAAAAAGGGCAATCGCAATGGAACGAGTAGAGCTTGCTGAATGCTTCTCTCTTTCTCAATTTCTCTCTCTTTTAGTTTGTTTGGGTTTGTTTGGATTTCTTTGGGTTTGTTTGGGTTTGTTTGGGTTAGAATTCAACTGAGAAGCATTCAGTAAGTAGAGCTTTCTGATTGCTTCTCTCTTTCTCTCTTTCTCAATATCTCTCTCTTTTAGTTTGTTTGGGTTTATTTGGATTTCTTTGGGCTTATTTTGGTTGGTTTGGGTTCGTTTGGGTTAGAATTCAACTGAGAAGCATTCAGTAACTAGAGCTTGCTAAATGCTTCTCTCATTCTCAATATCTCTCTCTCAGTTTGTTCAACTTTCCATCACCCCCAACCCCTCCCCCTGCCCCTTCTCTTAGAGCTTCGAGTCTAGAAGCCGAAGTTTACGAATTTACGACGCGAGGTCGAGACTAATACGATTTTGCCACTCGTACCAGAAAAGGAGAAAGAAATAGAGAGGAAGAGAGAAAAAGAACGATTGCGATGTATATAACGAGCTTTTGCTGCTTTTATATACATATATACCAATTTTGGTGCATAGAGTGACAGCGAGAGAGAGAGAAACAGAGAGGAAGAGAGAAAGAACGAAAAAGTAAAAACAAAAAGATTTTATTAAATTTATCGTCGACCGTGACAGCGAAATAAAAAAAAAAAAACGAAGTGCAGTTATTCTTATACCGATATTATATACATATATGACGTATAGGTATTACACATATATATGATTTTTTCTCTGGTTCTATATATATATATATATATATATATATAATATTTTAAATATATATTACTTAGCGTCGAGACGCTGCCACATATTTATATATATACACATATATAATATGATACACGAAGAATAAAGCTGTACGATGCTTCTCACGTCTCAAAGAGACCACAGCGTGGCATCTTAGGAGCTTATGTATACACCGAGGCAAAAGACTTTATTAAAGATATATATTTTATGGGACGATGTGAAATTCGGATCTCTTTCGTCTTCCCAGGTTCATAGAAAAGTGCTCGACTTTCTTAGAAATCTTTGACTCCGGATATTCGCGTTTTTTAAACACTGGGATTGTTTTATAAAATAATTATTGTTATAATGGTATAACTGCGAGTGCAAGTTTATCTAATTGTAAGTGTATAATTTCCTACAGATTGCATGAATTTTTCAAGGGAATAAGGAAAACCGTTTAACAATAAGTAATTTTTAAATCAGAAGTTGGATAGGTAAATGTGGATGATAAAAGGAAAAAGTGAATTTTCGGTCCACTTCGTCAATGTCATAAAAAAAATGTAAGTTTAGTACCGAGGTGAAAAAGTATGAAAAGTTTTTTTTTTTAGTAGGTTTGGAAAAATACGAAAATTATAAGTTTTCGAAAGTTGACTCGCGAGAGAAACGTTTTTTCAATTTTAATTATTTGTCATTAAGTAAGCAATGATCATGATAGAAAAAATATCATTAAAAATATTAAAATGAAAAAATGAAAAAAAAAAAATAACATTAAAGTTTGAGATAACAAAAGCTTGCAAATTGAAATTATTTTCGAGCAAAAGAAAGTCAAGCTCACGCGCCTATCCTATAAGCAATTTTATTATTCTTCAAATCGATGTGATTTCAATATTATTATTTTTTAATTTTCCTATTTTCTCATTTGAGATACAATTTTTCAATTTTACCGTGTTTCAATTTTTATATTCTTCAATTTTCTTACTCTTCGTTTTAATGATATTTTTAATATAATATAATAATATTTACAATGTCATATATAATAATATAAAATATAATATAATAATATTTTTTATAATGTAATAATATTAATTTTATAACCAAAAAAAAAATAAATATTTTTCAGTGCAAAGAAGAAAAAATCATTTTTCTTTGTACCATTCACACTTTTGTTACTTTTGAAGAATTAGAAATCCGAAAATCGTATGACTCCGGCTCGTCGATTCAAAAATCAGAGCTGGCGAGGAAAGGGGGTGGGGGAGCTGCGAATTTATATAAAGTTAGAAGTATATAGCAGTTGAGACATTTAGTCTGGCACGACGGTACGTTCTCACCCGTCTCATCCATATAGTGTGTGTTTCAGTTCAGAAGAACGACTCTTGGGTATATATACAGGTTTTGTCTCGTCCGTGTCTCTTGGCAAATATTCAAATCTGCACAACTTCTCTAGGCCATCGGCGCAGCTTTTCGCTTTCCGATCGGTTAACGCGATTTTTTTGTGTCAATGAAATTTTGCATCCTGAACGTGCAGCCAAATCACTCGTAACTGCGTAAACAGCCAGCTGAAGGTTTTTACGTTTTTCGATTAAAAAATTTTTTTTATTGAAGAATTTTTTAAATTTAATTTATTTTTTAATTTATTTTAATTATTAAAATTTTTTTATTTTATTTTTTTTATTTTCACCGGAATTTGTAAAAATGAAACTTTATTGTTACAGTCAGGGGAATACATTAAGTTGAGTAAAATTCTGAGGTATAATTTTTTATATATAATATCTTTAATAAAATATAAATTTTTTTTTGGTGCTCAAATAATTTTTAAAAATACAATAACTTTAAAACACGTTGATTTGGTAGAAAATACATTTTTATGTAAAACACGAAAATTTGAAAATTAAGTGAACTTACGTAATACTTCGAAAATTGGTAAAAAAAAATGGTTTAGTTATCTTTTGTTGCTTTACTTCAATTATCATCGAATACTATTATTCCGAAAATTATGTTAATAAATATTCAGTAAGAATACATTTTTACGTAAAATACGACAATTCGAAAATAATGTAAAATTACGTAAAACTTCGAAAATTAGTGAAAAAAAAATAGTAAAGTTTCCGAAATGTTCTATCCGAACCCGATTAACTCGAAACAAACGTCTAAAATTCGATATTTCAAAAACTCACAATTTTCAAAAACTCAAAGTTCAAAAAACTATACTTCCTTACGAAAAATTCTTTCATAGGTTCTCTAGTAAATATAAAAAGAAGATTATACTAACAATTCAGTTTAATCAAAAATCCAAATGAGAAGTTCGTACTGAAATTTCAAAAAGTTAAATAATTGGAAAACAATGAAATTTCGTTGTGTACCAACGACGCAAGCTTGGACGTCATCACCCTCACACCATTCTTAATTCTAAAGAATGTTGATGCCACGAATTCTCGGATGCAATCGGATTGCACATCCGCTGTTGTCCATCGGGACGAAGACGGCGCAGAAGCTGTATAGTTACGTCTAGAAAATTGCATAGTTCGCCGGCTGATATACATGGCGTAAAAGACACGTGGTAGAGCTGAAAAACAAGCATGAGTTGTCAGAGAGCGAGAGAGAGAGAGAGAAAGAGAGAGAGAAAAAAAGAGAGATGATGATGATGATGGATTTTAATATGGCCCAGTAATACTTTCGGGCAATACGGTGCAATATACAAAAAATAATAAAAAAAAATATGTAAAAAGCTAGTAGTAAGCTACTGTATAAGAGTGAATGTAAAAAAATTAAAAAAATGACGAGATTTTGTAAAAAACTTTATAATAAGTTGTGCAAAAAAAACTCTATTATATATAATAAAAAAATATAAGAACATAAATAATAATAATGATACACAATGCAATTAACAATAACAACTAAGAACTAAGCAACTAAAAAAATTCAGTCTAATAAAATAATAATACATCAGGAAAACTAAATAATACGATTCAAAATAATAATTCTATAATAATAAGAATAATATAATAAATGGATACAAATAAAAATAAAATAATTATAATTATAATTGAAATAAAATATAAATAATAATTATAATAATAACGACCTACACCATCGCCAGCAGCCTATTTCAAACCAAATACAAAAAAAATAATAATAACAACCTATATAATTAAAAAAATAATGAAAAATAATGAAATTACAAAAATATTGTTAACAACAATTTCGAATATAAGATTCAGTCACTGTCTTGAAGCTTCCCTGATTTCAATATCATCAAGTACTCATGTAGCTCACTTTTAAACGCTTTAAGCGAGGTTTTCTCTACAAGAGAGATAGAAACATTACATCCATAAGAGTAAAGGAAGATGAGAGGCTTGACGGAGGCCCGACCGAGTTTGAGCCAATCGTAGCTCGCCATGCTCATGACGTAAGATCTCGACTGATCGTTAACCAGCATTCCGTCCTTCGGCCTCTCTTACTCTCGGTATTCTTTGTCACTCGTTTTCTCTGTCGCATTAATGAGATAAAATCCAGTGACCATTCGACGCTGCGTTGGTCACATGAATGAGTAAAACGAGTAAATACACGTGCAGTCAATCACGTATGCACTGTTTATCTACAAACGAGTCAAATTCAAAGATACTTACGAAAAAGTACACTTTTAGTCACGTCTAATATTGGCCTTCGTTCCATTCGGCTTATTCGGTCGATTTTGTCCTTCGAAAGAATTGATTTCCGGTCAAAACCTAGATGAGACTCAAAAAGATCGTTGACTGATTTTTTAATAATTAAATGGTATTTTTGAAAACTTACGTGTGGAAGATTGATAGAGTGTGCTTTTGTAAAAATACAGGTTTAATAAAAAATGAGGACTGTAAGGCTTCCCTGATAAGGGAAAATTATACAAATAACAATTATTTGAGATTTCTCTGATAACGAAAGCTTCGAATAAGCTCTTGAAGATTCTCATTGTAAAACCAGGTTTGTACATTACAAGTAGTTTCGGATAAATCGTTTGCAGTCTTTTAATTACTAAATTCGATTACTCGATAATAGATGAAAAATAGAGTACAAAAATGTGAGAGGATTAAACATTTATTACATTTTATATTTAATTTTTTTATTTACTTACATTTATTATTTAGTGTTTATTTACTGATTTACTTTAGTATTTATTTATTTATTTATTTATTTACTTTAGTGTTTATTTATTTATTTACTTATTTACTTTAGTATTTATTTATTTATTTACTTTAGTATTTATTTATTTATTTACTGATTTACTTCAGTGTTTATTTATTTATTTACTGATTTACTTCAGTGTTTATTTATTTATTTACTGATTTACTTCAGTGTTTATTTATTTATTTACTGATTTACTTTAGTATTTATTTATTTATTTACTTACATTTTGCTTACATTTATTAAATTTTACATTTACATTTACTTTTAAAAAACGGCATGCCTTTTAATCTTATTGCCTTTATTGATACATTCATATATGGCGTAATACCATCGATTATGTTTGAACATTTCCATTCGATTTTTTTTACGTTTTTATAATCATTAATGTCATTTTAATATTTTTCATGAGAAAAATTATTTCTTCCGAACGACAAATGGATGCATATCTATTGACAAAGATAACTTACGGGATCATAATTGTTTCCATGAGGGGTCGTTTAGGCAATTTTGACCAGCCAGTAAGGACCTATTTGAGGCTCCGCGATTAGGCTTTCGGCAAAGTTATGGAAATTCTACAGATGGGAACGACCAAAGCCCTAACTGTGGGGCTGTGTTTGGGTTTGCCATAAAATAATTTTTTATGGAAATTCTCCAAGTCTAACCCAAACAAACCCAAACAAACCCAAACCCAAACTTGTTTTATTACAGATGCGTGTCTACGAGAACTGCCTGAAGTTCACATTGGTAACAATGGAAGTATGAACTTCATTGCACGCAGTCATCACGAGATCCGATGTGCCTCTGATGACCTCGTTCTCTCTTGATGCAACGAGACATTGCGAGAGAGAGATAAACGAACGCATAATCGTTCTCCCTTCTCTCCCTCAACCACGTCCCTCGATATTTGAACTTCCTTGCCTTTCTGGCTCAAAACGAACAAAGATTCTCTAACCTCAATGCATCGCCATTTTTTTCCCATCCTTGTTATAATACCGTAAAGTAACGTAAAGTGACGTAAAGTAACGTGAATAAATTAATTAAATAAACAAAAATAAACGTTAATAAATAACATAAATAATACAAATAAACAAAAATAAACGAAAATAAATGAACAAAAATAAGCATAAAAAAAACGTAAATAAATAACATAAATAATATAAATAAACAAAAATAAATTAAAATAAATGAGCAAAAATAAACATAAATAAACAATAATAAACGTAAATGAATGAACAAAAATAAACATAACAGAACGTAAATAAATTAATAAATAACATAATTAAATAAATAACATAAATAATATAAATAAACAAAAATAAGCATAAAAGAACGTAAATAAATTAACAAAAATAAGCATAAAAGAACGTAAATAAATAACCAAAAATAAACGTAAATAAATAACCAAAAATAAATGTAAATAAATAACCAAAAATAAACGTAAATAAATAAACAAAAATAAACATAAATAAAGTAACGTAAAGTTATCTCAGATCTCGTAACTGAAAAGCAAAGAGGGATTACTATCCGCGACGTATAATCTACTTCCGGTAAAAAAAAGAGCAGATATCGAAGCGCGTACGAGTGTAAGTACGTATGTGTGTCCACAGCCGTTTCCCAAGTGTTTCACCATGAAAAGGAAAATGAGGGGAAAATACGAGTTCGAAGACGTAGCCACTGCGTAGTTCGCCGATTGATCTTTATCACCCTCCGGACTGCGATGCCTCTCGTCACTACCGATAACGCCATCGGAACATGGGAGATGGTCGAGACTATCTTTCAAAATAGTGCGATACTCGAGATGAACGGTTTACTAAAAAAAAAAAAGGTATTTCGAGAAACGAGATTTTATTAAATGTACTAGAAAATACAAAATAATTTTTTTCACTTCGAACACATTTTACACATTTTTTTCCACATCATATATAAATTCTATTTCTATTGCACGAATGAATGATTTTTTCGGAAACATTTATTTATTTGTCGATGAAAAATTAAAAAATTTGTTTGTCGAAAATCGAGCTGAGGTATTGTATGAAGTATTATTTATTTCATACGATATATGCAATATTATATAATTTCATACTATATATGAAATATGATTTATTTTAGGATTTGCCTAGACATCGAAACGTTAAAATGTTTAAATATAATATTGTATATATTACATTAAAATATAATATTAATAATTTACATAAAATATAAAACGTTACGTTTGGACAAGAAAATTTTTCATTCACAGATGATAACCCAAACATTGTCAGACGAAACGTTAAAATATAAAAATATAATATTTTACATATTATAATAAAATATAATATCAATATTTAATATAAAATATAAACCATTAAATCATTTGTACAAGAAAATTGTTATTTCACACATAACCCAAACATTGTCAGACGAAACGTTAAAAATATTGCATTATTTCGAGAGGAATTCCATTTTTATCAGAGATTCGATGAAAAAAAAAAATTTATAAATGTAACTCGGTGCGCGACGAGTTTTTTTTTTCAATAAATAATTCTTCCGTATCCACCAATGACGGATTTAGTCGGGGCGAGTGATTTTATCTGTTTTTTTTTTGTTTCTTCTCGAGCGCACGTAGACGCACAAGTACAACGAAAATTTGGTGGTCGTTTATCAGAATACATAGCCAGACAATTTTCCGAGAAGACAGGAAGCAATTTCACTTTGAATTTTCTTGGCAATCGCCCCCGACTCGATGGCTATAAGGCATCGTCATCAGTATATAACTAAAGCGTCGAAACAGAGGCGGAAAGAGAGTTATATACATTAGCGGGGTGTACCGAAGCAACGTGTTGCGTAAAGTCACCGGTGTCTCTCGTATACGTCTACATAAACACGCTGCCTCTCATAGAGCCGAGACGCTGACACTACATTTATAATGTGCGGATGCTGAGTGGAGATGACGAGTCTGGACGGACGAGGAAAAGTCACTCGATATATCTTCCCTTCTAGTGTGCCAAAACATTATTTCCACATAGATCACCTACGCGGGAAACGAGAGAGGCAAACTGATCAGAAATCTGAATTCAAAATTTTTATTCTGTAAATTCTGAAAATTCTGAAAATTCTGAAAATTCTGCAAATTCTGAAAATTCTGCAAATTCTGAAAATTCTGAAAATTCTGAAAATTCTGAAAATTCTGAAAATTCTGAAAATTCTGAAAATTTTGAGAAATCTGAATTAGAAAACTGAAGAAGGAAAAACGAAATATAAATTAAACTCATTTATGCACGGAGTCAAAACCGCCTTTTATTACTCCGATACATTTAATGACTTTTTGAAAAATCATTTTGAGCGTTTATGAAGTATTAATTATTACGTGTAATAAATGTTAATTATTTGTGTAATTATTTATTAAATGAATATAATTAATGGTTTCATGTAATAAATGTTAATTATTTGTGGAATTAATTGCTACATAAATATAATTAATTATTTCATGTAATATAAAATATTAATTATATAAAAATCATATTTCAAGACTGAATATTTTATTAACATTATTTCGCTTTCTGGTTATTTTAGGATATATTGCGTTTTTTTGGTTTTTTTTTTTGTTTCTGTTACGTTTGTTTGGTTATTCTAGGTTATATTACGATTTTTTGTTATTTTAGATTACATTGCGCTTTTTTGGTATTTTTGTTATATTATTGATAAGTTATTATTTTGTTAAACATTATACATATATTTTGTTAAAATTTTTGTGGTCTCTCTCTCTCTATCTCTCTCTCCTTCGCTCCTCCTTCCAGTTATTATACTGTCCATAAATTTGACATTAGTTTACTGGGACCCAATAAATTAATCAATTAACTACTTAATTTCTCTCTCTCTCTCTCTTTCTCCCTCTCTCCTTCTTTCCTTTCTTGTACTCGTATGATCGCCCGATTCTCGGTCCTTCGGGGACTTTCCTCCCATCGACTTGACTCGTTGCCCCTTCCCTCGCTATCATAATTATTACGGTCATCATCGCGTCGCATCAATGTAGATTTCTCGGAAAAAGTGAAACCGCTCCCGCGCTTCTCGTATCACCCTGAGAGGTCTCGTTCCCCTGGGAATTCTTGATCATCCGAAGGGCGCAACTCGCGTCACTTAACCGATTAGATGGTGGAATATTCCTTCCTCTGTGCTGCCTCAAAATCGTGCGAAAAATACTTAAGAATTTTACCTTATTTTCTATAATTGTCAATTCATTTTTTATCATTTTCTTTCATTCAAACAAGAGCCAAGCAAAACCGTTTTTTTCTCCGCTTTTTCGATTATGTAATTTTCAAAAATTATCAAACGAATTTAATTCGTCAATTTTTTCTTGTGATATTACGTTTGTCACTTAATTCTCAAAAATGAACAAGCATAATCCGAGTAATTATTTTTTTATTGCGATATTATTTTTGTTACGATTTTCGAAAATTCACACAAATAAAAAACGTCATCCATTTATTTTTTGCGTTATTTTTATTATACAATTTTTGAAAATTATGTTTTTTCTTTTTGAAAAAAAAAAATACGAAGCAATCGGATTCAAGTTAGCCAAAAGATTTTTCAAAAAGATGCATCATGGCGCGATATAATTGTGAATATTTAATTTTTACGGGAGACCATCAATTACGGATAAAAGGAAGAAAAACGCGTATTAAAAGCCTATAAAAGTCGCGGCTCTTGTCTCCATCTTTGGAACGTCGAGATCTCGAAGGCTCTCAAAAAAACAAAGAAAAAAAAGGTAAAATGATAAAAAAAAAGGAACGGGGCTGCGTTCTCACCCGATAAAAGATCCGTGCATGTTACGAGTTAACGAAACAAAAAAAAAAGAAGAATTAACGCGATCTCGATTGAGGGTATGATCGAACTTGGATTGATGGTTTGAATAATAAATAAATTACGGCAAGCGAAAGATCGATCGTTTTCGATACATACATAATCTATAGGCGAAACGGGCGAGGTGGAAAAATGTTGACTTACGATTTAATGCAGCTTCCTTGCTCATGATTGCCAACCACTTTTATAGATAAGGAATCTTGTGTGTAATCATTCTCTGCCACGTCTTTTCGGTTTAATGACAGAGGGAGAGAATTTTCATTCGCGAGAGAGATAGTCGAAGAGAGAGCAACCTGATCTTTGCTCGCAAGCATTATAAACATGCAAGGTAGCAACAACGATTCACTTTTTTCGTCTTAAATGATAAAATTTATTTATTTCTTTAACGAGTAATTTTTGAAAACAAAAAAAAATATTTCCTCTCATTAAAAAAAAAACGGTTAAAAAATTATTCCCGAATAAATGTACGAATTCGGAAAATCAATGATCGAATAAATTCTAAATTTCTGTATAAACCTCAATGTAATTTAATTTTGGTTAATTTTTAAAAATTAGAAGTTGTGAATTTTCAATTATTAATTTTTAACTGAAATCTTTGTTCTAATTTTCAGTTTTGAATTTTTAATTATTTTTCAATTGAAAATTGATTTAAAATTAAACAAACGATTAAAGAATTAACCATCTCTAAAAAAAAAGAAACGATCATGTGAAAACTGTTGAAAATAAATAAAACCTGTGTTCGCTTACATAATGACGTTATTAAGATTATCCCAGAAAAAATTAATATCAGAATGAATCGGAAGGTAATTCAATAGCAATTTATGTTTTTCAATCAGAAAATATTAATTTCTTAATTACCATTTAATGCAAGGTATTCTAAAAAATGCTAATTCCAATTAGAAAATAATTCAAAATGAATGATTCAAGATTCAAAAAACCGGAAATTGAAAAATCAATAAAAAAATAAAAATTACTAATGAAAGAAATTGACAATGTATAAATTAAAAAACAGATAATCATTTTTTAAAAAATTACAAAAAAATTAATGCCGTAAGGAGAAATGATTGTCGACTTTTTAATTTTTAGTACAAATCGAAGATACCAACTGGAAAAAAAAATTTATCCTTTATTCAAAATGATGACGCCGCGGATCAAATAAATTGTCAAAAAATGTTTTTCAAACCGTTTTGAGGGGTAGTCAGGATACGGTGAAGGCTACGTAAAATTCGTATAATTTGGGGTTAGACATTTCCACGAAATGTCATATCGCGATTTGACAGATGCCAATTTCCGTACCGGCGTATCAAAATCGAACCAATACATCATCCGATGGTCCATTTTACGTAGACGGAGCGGATGATTTCCAAGCACGGGTACGCCCATGCAGAATGAAGTTCCGTTTGGATCACGGAGTGCCCGGGGATCCGAAAGCGCGTGTGGCGTTTGGCTGACGCAAACCAGATACTCCATTCAGTCATCCTCGCGTCGGCGTGCGAGCGTGTCAAACAGATTGCGGGACGGGTGGCTGTGCGATGAAACACACGCGCGCTCTTCCGTCACGCGCACTTTCCCGCGCTCTGACTCTAATTTTTTTGCTCCGGTCAATTTTACGCCCTCGAGACGGGGAATATCATAAATTAAGAGACACACACTCCAATTAGAACAACATCGGTTATATTCGCCAGCCGTTCATTCGCATCGACCAAAAATTATATAAGACTAGCGATTCGAATTTCAATTCCAATCGAATTCGTTCAATTTTACTATTTATTCCCATTATTGAATTCCCAATTCCATTGGGAATTGTTTTTTCATTATTTGAAGTATTCCATTATTTGAATTATTTGAATTATTCCATTATTTGAATTATTTGAATTATTCCATTATTTGAATTATTTGAATTATTTCATTATTTAAATTATGTGAATTATTCCATTATTTGAATTATTTGAATTATTCCATTATTTGAATTATTTGAATTATTCTATTATTTGAATTATTTGAATTATTCCATTATTTGAATTATTTGAATTATTCCATTATTGGAATTATTTGAATTATTCCATTATTGGAATTATTTGAATTATTCCATTATTTGAATTATTTGAATTATCCCATTATTTGAATTATTTGAATAATTCCATTATTTGAATTATTTGAATTATTCCATTCTTTTAAGTATTTGAATAATTCTATTATTTGAATTATGCTATTATTTGAATTATTCGAATTATTTGAATTATTCCATTATTCGAATTCCCAATTTTCGCAATTCGTTCAATTTTCCCATTTATCTTTCATCGTTTCATTAGCCATAATCCTAACAAAAAAAAAACATTTCGTTGCAACCACTTTTTTCCAAAACGTTACAGCTTTAGGTTCAACGCAAACCCAAACAATATGTTTTTCACGATTGGCGTTTAGATCGATGAAAAGGTGCAACGGACATTTTTGTTTTCTTCAATTTTTCGATATATTTTTGGGAAGTTTGAAATACGAAATTACTTTTTTTTTCTATCGTTACTGAGAATCAAATCTACAGACTTGATGAATCCGAATCCTCGGAAAAAATAAATACAAATGTATAAAAAAAAATAACGAAAAATACGTCAGGGTGCAGACTCGTTCAAATGATATTTACCAAAATGATTCCAATGAATCCAAAAAGGGCTCTGCATCGACAAAATCTAAAAAAAATCACCGGAACACCTCATCTTTTTATCATCAAGGACGACTACAACTCAGCTTTACTAAGAATGATGGAGACCGAAGAAAAAATTTCTTAAATAAAAAAAAAAATAAAATAAATCAATATGAAAAATAATTTTTTAATTAAAAAAAAAATCATTAAACAAGATATCAAAAAAATATGTCGAGATTCCAGACTTGTTCAAAACGATCTTTTACAAAACACTACGAAAGAGTTCAAAAGTACAGTCCCGACGAATCCACTAGTCCGGGCTTAAACAAATAACTAAATAATTTCAAACCAAAAAAAAGCAAGGAGACTACGTCGAGAGACTTTTATTTTTTTTTTTAGCGAAAGCAGACGAGATCACAGATCTGAGCCATTTGTGAAGGCTAAAATTCTAGAAGCTTCTTGAATCCGGTTGGCAGAGACGCAGCAAGAACCCAAACAAACCCAAACGAACCCAAACAAGATAGTGAAAAAATACGTCGAGATTGCAGACTTGTTCAAACGATTTTCTACAAAACGCTACGAAAGAGTTCAAAAGTACAGTCCCGACAAATCCACTAGTCCTAAACAAATAACTAAATAATTTCAAGCCAAAAAAAAAGCAAGGAGAAAATACGTCGAGAAACAGACTTTTATTTATTTTTAACGAAAGCAGACGAGATCACAGATCTGGACCATTTGTAAAGGCTAAAATTCTAGAAACTTCTTGAATCCGGTTGGCAGAGACGCAGCAGGATCTTTGTGTAGACCAAGACGTATATTCGTATATGCACAAACGGTGAGGAAGGTTATAAATACACAAATGCGTTTCAATAGTAAAAGTAGGTACAAAGGTAGAAGCAGAGACGTATACGCGAAGAGAGAAAATTTAGAATCCCGTTGAGATCGCGAGAGGGCTTTTACTCTCGACGAAAGAGCTCAATCATGGTGTCCGGCAAACACGGAGGATAGTGATGGTCGCAGCAGCCGTTGTCATTTGTTGGGGACGGCGAGAGACTGATTGCTCTTGGCGCGTGCATCTCTTGTGATTAGGTGCCCTCGGTTACCAGACAGCGCGACGCCGTTTATTTGCGTACCCGGGTTTTGACGTCGTCGACGAGAAACTACGAAGATCATAGTCCGGTTGGTCAGGCCAAGAGAAAGGGAAAGTTAGCCCTAGGAGGAAACGTGCAAAAATATAAAAAAACGAGCAATCAAATTTTCAAGCTCTTTGCCCTTCGTCGTCCTTCTATTGCAACGCATTTCCAGATTTTCGTAAAAAAAAGATTTTTTTTTGGTGATTTTAGAAGGGCACAGGGAAAGTGGAAAAAATCGGAGATTTTCTTTTTACGAAAATTCAGTGAAAATTCGAATCCTCAATATTTCTAAGATGTTCAGGCCCTTTGCCTTCTGTCGTCCTTTTCGTTTTGCATCGCTTTTCTGGATTTTCGTAAAAAATGGATTTTTTTGGTGATTTTAGAAGGGCACAGGGTAAGTGGAAAAAATCGGAGATTTTCTTTTTACGAAAATTCAGTGAAAATTCGAGTCCTCAATATTTCTAAGATGTTCAGGCCCTTTGCCTTCTGTCGTCCTTCTCGTTTTGCATCGCTTTTCTGGATTTTTTTGGTGATTTTAGAAGGGCACAGGGAAAGTGGAAAAAATCGGAGATTTTCTTTTTACGAAAATTCAGTAAAAATTCGAGGCCTTGATATTTCTCAGTAGAATTTGGAAATTCGAGTATTTGTCATGGGCTAATTTGCTTCTTTGGGTTTTAAAAAATTTTGTTTGGGTTTGTTTGGGCCGTGCTCATCGCTCTTCCGGAATTCGTAAAAACGGATTTTCTGATGGTTTGGTGACTCCAATAGGGAACACGAAAACTGGGCTAAATTCGATGAGCGTCAGGGATTATTTAATTATCGCGGAAATTTGTTGAAAATCTCGACGAAAATTCCAAATCTGTCGATCCAAAAAAAAAAAAGAATTCAAACCACGTTCCACGCGTTACGCAACTTTCCTCGGTTAAAGTAATATCCTGCATGAGACTTTTGCCTTCTTACGCTCTGAAATTCATGAAAAGAGTATTCGCCACTAGCCAAGAACACACGATTAACAATTCGAGTCGACTTGATTTGTGTAGGTTTGTCCGACGAAGTGGAAAAGTCATAATCGCGTGATCCCATGAAAACGCGTGGGGGAAACTGTTGCGGACGTGACTGTGATCACATACGTCGCTGTGTGCTCGACCGAATCAACATCAAGCATCGGCCAACATTCGAATGACAGAATCAAACGACCGCAGCTGATAGCGAGAATTATTTTTTGTAAAATTGTTTTTGCAAAATTGCTTTTACAACATTGCAAAATTGCTTTTGCAAAATTGCTTTTACATCATTGCAAAATTGCTTTTGGAAAATTGCTGTTACATCATTGCAAAATTGCTTTTGCAAAATTGCAAAATTGGTTTTGCAAAATTGCAAAATTGGTTTTGCAAAATTGCAAAATTGGTTCTGCAAAATTGCAAAATTGGTTTTGCAAAATTGCAAAATTGGTTTTGCAAAATTGCAAAATTGGTTTTGCAAAATTGCCAAATTGGTTTTGCAAAATTGCAAAATTGTTTTTGCAAAATTGCTTTTGCGAAATTGCTTTTGCGAAATTGCTTTTGCAAAATTGCGAAATTGCTTTTGCAAAATTGCAAAATTGCTTTTGCGAAATTGCTTTTGCAAAATTGCTTTTGCAAAATTGCTTTTGTGAAATTTCAAAATTGCTTCTGCAAAATTGCAAAGTTGCTTTTGTAAAATTTCAAAATCGCTTTAGCAAAATTGCAAAATTACTTTGGCAAAATTGCAAAGTTGCTTTTGTAAAATTTCAATCCTGCTTTAGCAAAATTGCAAAAATTGTTTAAAAAAAAATTAAAAGGTGCAAAATTCTCCAAAAGGAATAACGATACAACAAGCATATAATAAAAACAACAAAAAATGTTAATTCATCAGTTCCTATTCTAGCCTTTCCAAAACGACTCAAGTATTTAGTCGACTTAAAAAAAAATCCATTCAGCAATACCTCAACTATCGATTATCAATAACAATCAAAATTGACGATCAAAGATTTTTCTCTTACACAAAAAATAAAAAAAAAATGGAAAATGTAAAATCATGATCAGAGACCTTAAAAAAAAAATCAATATTAAGGGTACACATTTAACCAAGCTCGTACCAACCTCAGGCCAAAAAAAAAAAAACAAATTTGATTTCTTTCAAGCCAGCCGACAACTGAGTGAACTCGTGTAAGTGTATTCCCGTGCATATGCATCGACTCGACGATTGATCGTGGCAATAGAGACGGCGCCGTCCGTATCGGGTTAATTCGGAAATTTTTGAAACATCAAATGTAGGCTGAGAAGCGAATGAACTTATAAAATAAATGTGTCGTTTCGGTATAGCGTTACCAACAGGGATCGTCCCCGGGGGTATCCTGAGTGGTATAGGTGTACGTTTGATCCGGCGTTTTTTTCCCTCTTTCGCTTGTTGGCTCTCGTTTTCTCTTTCGGGTTGCATCTTTAGGGGGGATTCGCGAAGTGTCATCGCAGCAGAGATTCGAGTTTATTTATTCGGTCGACGAGACGCCGGCGCCATCGGCGAATCACGACTGATCCGAAGCCGTGAAAAAGACGCCTTTGGCTCCTTTTTTTTTTTTTTTTGGGATTTTCGTGTGCCCTTATCCCGAAACGTCGTTCGGGGATAGGAAACGTGGTGACACGAGGAAAGAAGAGAGAGAGAGAAAAATTTTTTTGTGTTTTAATTGACAATTCCAAAATGGCGATTCTAAAACTGTCAGGGTTTTAACGTTTAAGCTTCTCAAACTCTTCAGATGTTGATACCCCATCCCCCATCCCCTCCCTCGACGCTTGTGAAAATTAGCCGCGAAAAGAGACATCCTGGAAAGACCTCGCACGTGTCCCTCGATCTTTCAGTGATTCTTGGCGTTCGAACGATAATGGAAGAACGAGAAGGCGCCGTTGTGAATTATCCCTTCGTCGTAAAGAAAACGAGATTCTTACGTACTCGGGCTTTATTGTTTTGATTTTTTTTTTTTATGTTCGATTTTTTTTTTTTTGGATATTGCTGAATCAAAACTTTCGACTTTTTATCCCCTCGGGATGGGAATTATCGTTGATGACTTTTTGGAAAATCGTGGATGAAAATACGAAATTTTTAATGTTTATGGGGATATTTTTCGATTTTGAAGATATCGTAGAAGAGGGGAACATTTTCGAAATTAGTTTTTTCATGGGTGGTTGAATTTTCTATGAAAAATGGAATTTCGGTTTTTGTAGAAAACGGAAGTATTGAAGTTGATGCTTTTCAATGTAATTACGAGGAAAAATTTTTGAGTTTTGAGATATCGTGGTTTAAAAGGTTTCGACTAGGTCACTGAACGCATCACCTGAATTGATGAATTTGATGAATTTCTACCTAGCCATATTGCTTCCTACTATTGTTGGGTAAGAAACACGAACTTCGATTGACCAGAAGGCTCAAAATTCCGAAACTACAAATTTCCTAAAGGTCATGCCAGCAAAAGCACGAAATTTGTTTGGGTTTGTTTCGTTTCGTTGAGTTTGACTTTAAACGAACCCAAACAAACGAAAAAATTTATAAAATTTTTTATTTCGGTACATTGAAATTAGAAATTTTGAGGGGTTGGGTAAGAAACACGAACTTCGATTGACCAGAAGGCTCAAAATTCCGAAACTACAAATTTCCTAAAGGTCATGTCAGGAAAAGCACGAAATTTGTTTGGGTTTGTTTGGGTTCGTTGGGTTTGATTTTATATGCTTGATTTTAAACAAACCCAAACGAAAAAATTTACAAAATTTTTAATTTCGGTATATTCAAATTAGAAATTTTAAGGGGTTGGGTAAGAAACACAAACTTCGATTGACCAGAAGGCTCAAAATTCCGAAACTACAAATTTCCTGCAGGCCATGCCAGCAAAAGCACGACATTTGTTTGGGTTTCTTATCGTTCGTAAGTTTGATGTTAAGCAAACCCAAACAAACACAAAAATTTACAAAATTCGTAATTTCGAAATATTCAAATATGGGATTTCGAGCCTTCTCGAAGTTCTCGAGCTTTCTCGAATATTCAAATTCGAGATTTCGAGCCATTCGAAATTTGGGTTTTCTACCCCACTTCCACTTAAGGGAGTATTTTGGTGGTTGTGGTCCATTTGTGCCAGACATTTTTGTTTTATTTCAACATTTATAATTTTTTTTGTACTTACAAACAAATAAGGTGGGTTTTACACGAGTCAGGTACCTTAGAGCAGTTTTTCGTTTTGTTTGGGTTCCATGCTCGATGCAGACTCGTTAATTCGTTGGAAGCAAATTTGGCTTAAGTTTCTTGCCTGGCGATGGTGAAGACTCATCCTCCGAGCTCCACTTTATCTCTTTATCTCTTGCATATGGTTGTTTCGTCTGTTGGTGAAATTTATGAATATTGGCTCCGTGGTTGAAATCGGACCTCTCTCCCTCTTTCTCTCTCTTTCGAGGTATACGAGGGTGGTAGAAGCGCAGATGCGCTGGGCGGAAGGGACCACAGTAGCGGCGTCAAAGAACGAAACCTCGGGACACGTTTGAGGGTCCATCGTGTGGGTTCGGCTAAAACGATTTCGGTGAATCAACTTTACGATGTTGAGGGAGACAGAGAGAAGATTTGAGTCGCGACGACGTAAATGAGTATATACGTACTGCAAGAAATACGGAAAGTAATATTTTCAAAAACGTCGTATCGAACGTAACGTAATAAGCTACGGTGCGGTGCCTCTTCCAAAGATTCAATCGTCCAAATTTTCATTCGTGACATTATTGGATGGACATTTTAAAAATTGTCAAAAATCATCAAAATTTGATAATTTATAGTTCTTGATGAAATTATAGTGAATGAGTAATGGGAGCATTTTTTAATAAATATTTCGAACTCCCTATATCTTCCTGTCTCGCTCTCCGTCGTAGCATATTTTATTGCACTCTGATTTTATTTTCATTTTTTATTTTCATTTTATTATTCTTTTTTTACTTCAATTTTACATTTTAGTATTTTTTTTTTCGTTTTTATATTTAATTTTTCATATTTAATTTTTCATTTTTCATGTTTCATTTTTATTGGATGGACATTTAAAAAATCGTTAAAAATCGTCAAAATTGGATAATTTATAGTTCTTGATGAAATTATAGTGAATGAATTATGTTAGAATTTTTTAATAAATATTTCGAACTCCCTATATCTCCCTGCCTCGCTCTCCGTTGTATCATATTTCATTGCACTCTGATTTTACTTTCATTTTTTTATTTTAATTTTATTATTCTTTTTTTACTTCAATTTTACATTTTTGCATTTTTTTTTTCATTTTTATATTTAATTTTTCATATTTGAATTTTATTGGATGGACATTTAAAAAATCGTTAAAAATCATCAAAATTTGATAATTGATAG
>JAPYZJ010002163.1:0-29935 GCA_030522765.1 Ophioninae sp. B BG-2022a
ATTTATATTTTTATTTTTATTGTATACATTTATTATATTATTTTATTATAGAATTATTATTTAATTGTATTATTTAGTTTCCTCATGTATCATTATTATCATTTATCTTCGTATTTCGTTATTATTTTGTATATTGCATCGTATTGCCCGAAAGTTTTACTGGAGCATATTAAAATCTATCATCATCGTCATCATCATCTCTTTCTGTCTGTCTCCGCGCCGTGTCGTCACTCGAGAGTGCCAACAACGCGAAGAAGACAGGAGAGGCGAGGCGAAAAAGATAGTTGGGGAGGAATCATCTCCGTGTGTGTAAAACGCTCTCGAACGACCGATCAAACGCCGCTTACGCGATCTACAACTCTATAACTATATATCGCCGTTAAACGATGCGGCCTTGAGTCCTATCCCGGCTCGACCGTCCATACGATTCCGTGTCAAATTCTCGGTGCTTTTGTACGGACCTCTCCTAATAATCATCATAATAACCCAAACAATGATAACAATAAACAAATAATGATAATAATAAAAACACAATAAATAAATAACTAGAACCCAAACAAACCCAAACAATGGTAATAATGAAAAAAAAATAACAACAACAAACAATAAATAAATAACAGCAACAACAACCCAAACAAACCCAAACATTAATAACAATAAATAAATAATGATAATAACTGTAATTAAATAATGATGATGATGATAATAATAATATTTATATCAGCAACAATGATAAGAATAAATTAATAATAATAAGGAAAATTGCAATTAAATGATAATGATAATGATAATGATAATGCTAGAGAGGTCGAAATTTCATCCCTCCGCAATATTTTTTTCCATGGAAAAAAAACAAAATGTGAATCGTTTTAACGAAACGCAGACGTTTGTTTTCTCGATGATTTTTCACACGAAAAATCAAGGCTACCTTTTGACGTTTGATTAATCGCGTCGAGGTTTGGAAAGGGCCACGTGGCGAAGCGTTTCTCGTACGAATTTCACGAGTTAATCTTGAAATCGCGGAAGGAGGACAATTATAATTTTTTTTATTTGCTTTTATTTACAAAAAAATGAAAGATTCGTTGAAATATCGTTCAATCTTAATTTTTAACGGATTTGTTTTTTTTTTTCGAAATAAAAATTGAAGAAAAATCGTATCTTAAAAAATGTAAATTTAAAACTTTAAGAGCTTTTTTTTTCGTTCGATTAAATCTTTTTTTCGTTTAGTAAAAAACGATTTTTTTTCTTTCTTTTTTTGCTTTCGAGCAGTAACCGGGTCGTATCGATGAGGGCGCCAAAAAGAGGACGCGTTTTCTTTTTTTTCTTTTCATTCTGAATTTAAACGGAAATCACGATCGCGCCGTTTATTTGCGAGTACATCGATGATTATGTCCATTTGCAAATGAGCATGCGGGCCTCGATGCGTCCCACATCGTGAGACTCCAATCGTCCGACACGCGACCGATATTTATTTGCGTTTTTTCCCACCTCGGGATCCCTAAATGTTATTAAGAGTAAAAAGATTTTTATGTTTTTTTTTGTTATTTTTTCAAGAATCGTGACGATTCACCATTGAAAAATTGTATTATCAAAGTCGTCAATTTAGTTATTATTAACTTCATTTATTATTAAGTTAAATTTTATCTCAAATTGTGCATGAACATTTTTTAAAAATTTATCTTAAGTTCGTTTGTTTATCAAAAAGTGGCTAATTAATTTTCACCTCATTTCACGTCTGACTCAACAATTTATTGCAAGTTTTCTAAAAGTTTCAAATTTGGAATTATAATTGATCAAAACAACGCGACTTTTTGGCAATCGAGATTAAATAAAAATTAAAAAATTTCAGCTGACAGCTGCTGTCAACAGTGTCAGTTTTGAAATGATATTTTTCGATTAAACTTTTTTCATTTCTGTTGACGTACTTCGATAGTTTTTATAATTTTTCATAATTGTCTTTTTTTTGTTTTTCTTTTTTCAAAATTTCTTTAAATAATCTATAAAGGGCATGATAATGTCTAAATTACTATATTATGTAACTTTTCCATTTCTTTGGCCCTTTTCAACCCTTTCTTACGCCCCACTCCTTCTTTGAATCGGGGAAACTGGCCGTTACGTGAGCACCGGACTATTCAAGGACTGTTATCCAACACGTTCAAGGACTTGTCACCGATCGAAGGGCGGAATAAAGAGCGAAGGGTCTCTCTCGATCCGAGAGGGGGGGGGGGGGAGATTAGTCAAACGACCCCCACCCTTCTCGATGCTCGCGAATAAATCGCATTTTCATTAGTCTCGTAAAAGTGCGATATCTGCACGAAGGGTGGGTGAATGGAGTCGAGCAAAAAAAAAAAAACATTTTCTCATATTTCGTTCAATTGCGGACGGGGATTGCTTCTGTGGAAGAAAATTTGAAAAATTTGCAAAATTGGGCCACCAACGTGATATTTTTTCACAATTTGGGGTAATATCGTTAAATATCGAAACGGGCATATTTAACGCAAGTTGCACAAGGACACGTTGTCGTTCCGAATATTCAAATGAGGGATATCGGAATACTTTCCGAGACGAAAAGCTTCCTTGACTAGTTGAGGGCACGTACCACCTTAATCCGACACTCGCTGGAATCGGCGAGTAACGAGCGACAAAAAAACAACAACGGGCATGTATGGGGAAATCGATCGTCTACGCGAAAAACAATCCTCCGGAGGCTTTTTTTCTATCCATTCTCAATGGTCGTCTCTATCTCTTTTGTTTATTTATTCCGCTCTATTTATTACAAATTTATATATAGAAAAAATATTTATATATAGAAAAAATATTTATATATATATATATATATATATATATATATAACGAATAGAATTTTTTTTTACGATTTGTCAATTTTGTCATTTTTACATTTCGAAAAAATGAATGGCTTATAGATATAGGCATGATAAAATGTATCAATCAATCAATCAATTTCTCTCTCTCTCTTCCTCCTTATCATTTATTCTTTATTATTTCTTATTTTCATTCGGAATTAATTAGGTTATTTTTTTGTTGAGCCAGACTCTTATCTCCTAGTTTTTAATATTTTTTCTTTTACGATAGCATTATTATTATTATTATTATTATTATTATTATTATTATTATTATTATTATTCAAAATTCTCAGCGATTATTAGTATTATTATTATTACTACTTTTGTTAAGATAATAATATAACTAACAGAACAGTGATAATGAATATTTAAAAAATAATGATGACTCCATTAATCCGTTTCCCTCTTGCGTTTCGGGTTTCTCAGCTGTTTCACGCGAAAACCTTCGTCCCGCGACGAGCACCAGGTGCTTACACTTTAATATGCAGATTTCCGATACGTTGTAATGCTAAAGTTGACAGGGTTAATTTACGACTCGGATAAGACCGGTGTCGAGTACACGGAGGTCGACCCCCCCCCCCTCCCTCCTCCCCGCCGCCAACCTGTACACTTCAGCTTCCGGGTTTGCGTCCTCGCGAGAAAATGTCAAATTTCGAAAAGTTGCGATATTTCGAAATCCGAATTATCGACGACTCGAAAAAACGTGCCGTCCCGATTCTCACAAAAAATTGAATGTCAGTTTTTCAATCGATGAAAATTTAGGAAGTACGAGAGAAAAGTAGAAAATGAAATGAAAATTGAAAAGATATGAAATAAAATGTAAAAGATGAAAAATAATTGAACGAAATTGAAAAATATATTGAAAAAAAAAAATGAAAATAGACGTATCGATAAAAAAATAAGTATCGATAAAAATTACAAAAGTATGAAAGTAAATAAAAGAAAAAACAAAAGAAATTTATCGATAAAAAATTACGAACGCACGAAATAAAATGAAAACAAAGAGAAAAAATTACAAATAAATGAAAAACAAATAATCGGTTCCGAAGCTGCGACGGTTAGAGAGATTCAAGGCGGAAATAATGAAAAATTGATTGGATCGTAGTCATGTATATTTGTACGCAGGACCCAATTAATTTTCATTATTTCTACCTTTATTATTATTATTATTATTATTATTATTATTTTTCGACGATTCATTCATGTCGCTCGGGTGACGTGATCATTGAAACAAATGTAGGACCGATGCTCCTGTCCCTCTCCTCCCAACGCCAACATTCCCGAAGTATTTTCATATTTTTAGCCTCAAATTCATTACTTCCCGACTTGACTTCGAAAACGCCTTCACTCAAGTGCCCGCGAGCGTAAATTCCCAGGGACATATAAATGTGGGAAAGAGGCAACGATAAGAGTGTCACGAACGTCACTCGGAGGATCGACGATTGACACAGGACAAATCTTCGGAAGGAAAAAAAAAAGATTTTCATAATTACTGTCATTTGTCGTTTGTATCGTATTTGTTACGAACGCTAATTAACATCCGTTAAAATGTTAACAAGTCCATTAAAATCAATTCCAAAATCGACCGAGACTAAATTAATTAAATTAATTATTTTAATTAATTAAAGTTAATTCAAATAAAAATTCATTCGAACCGTTTTGAAGAACGATTAATTGAAGTTGAGATTTCTTTAAGATTAATTTAAATTCATTCGATCGAAATCGATTAAAGTGGTTCTTCAAAAATGATTCATTCGTGATTTGTATAATTCGTTTATAATATTTTTTTATTATTACTGTATAATAACAATAATAATAATAATAATAATTCTTATTATTTAATGCCTTTTTACGATAAAAAAACAATTAAAATACAAAATAATTTCAAATACTACACAATAACTATATTAATAATTAATAATCATAATAATAATTATTTATTATTTTATATTTCAATTGTTTTGTTTTCGATCGTGGAGGGTCAATAAATAAAGTAAATTCGAAGTAGACGACAACAAAGGAAAACAAAGGAAAGAAATACGGAGCGATCGTAACGAGTACTCAGGAACGAGAACAGTGGAGGCTGATAGAGGCAGTGATGTATGCGAATGCTGGAGATCTCGTTCCAGCGAACGGGAGAAGCTCAATGTAATTTGCATAAATATGTGGGCATTGAGTAACTCATATTTTCCGCGCATGTATATATGCACATATATACCATCTGGGAATTGCCAACCACAGCGCCCCCTTCTTGCGGTGTCCGATATCCTTGGCCTTTGGAGTAGCATACCACTCGAGGGTGTACCGTAGCTTCGATCTTCCATAGGTAATACGCCCGAACGATCCAACCAACAAACGTACGCTACGCATTATGGATCATAGGCCTCGTCCAATGAAACTTTTATTTTTCCTTATTTATTCATAATTTCACCATTTATTGTGCAAACATCGCCAAGGACATTCTGTCGAATGTAAATTGCCATCTTCAGCCAAAACTTTTTCTCTACTTTTGTCGCGATTTGTGTGCCGCGTTTTATCGTGGTTATTCAAAAAATAGTAATTATGATAATCATTATTATTACAATAAGAATTATGTTAAACACCAACAAAAAATATCGACCCCAACACCAACAACAATAATAACAACAACAGCGATAACAACTGCAACAACAACAATAAAAACCGCAACAAAAACAACAGCAACAGCAAAAATAATAACAGCAACGAGAACAACGGAAACAACAACAACAATAGAAACAACAGAAACAACAACAAAAACAATAAAAACCGCAACAAACACAACAGCAACACCTACAACAGCAACAACAACAATAATAAAAGCAACAAAAACAACATAAACAACAACAATAATAACAGAAACAACAACAACAATAATAACAGCAACAAAAACAACAGAAACAACAACAATAATAACAACAGAAACAACAACAACAATAATAACAGCAACAAAAACAACAGAAACAACAACAATAATAACAACAGAAACAACGACAACAATAATAACAGCAACAAAAACAACAGAAACAAAAACAACAATAATAACAGCAACAAAAACAACAGAAACAACAACAATAATAACAACAGAAACAACAACAACAACAATAATAACAGCAACAAAAACAACAGAAACAACAACAACAATAATAATAGCAACAACAACAGCGGCAAGAACAACAATAACAACAGCAAAAACAACAACTGCAACAACATTAATAATAATAACCACCGGCAAGAATAACAGCAACAACAATAACCACAGCAATAATAACAACAGCAACAACAACAACGGCAACTACGAATACTACTGTAATAATAATATCAATCATATTGATAGGTGTGACGTGATTAAAATTTGTTTTTAATTAAATTATTTTTTTGTTGGAGGAAAGTGATAATTTATTTTGAAAAAAAAAAAAAAAATTGAGATCGTTCGGTAGAACGTTAGCCAGGTTTTTGTTGTTGTTGGAAACTCGTAAACGATATCGCGAGGAAATCCGTAGAGGTTTCGATGGGATTCATCGATCGAGGCGGTTTGTTTAACTCGTTGTAAATTGTTGGGAAAGGGGCGCTCGTGGAAGTGCGTGCTCCATCGATCGAAACAATCGACAATGGGACGGAGCTAAGTCCGGTGAATAACGGTGGGTTGGCCGGCACTTGCCGTTCGAGTGCTTTCAGCTTGTATGTCCGAGTGCTTTTGGAACGTGCGCAGCTTAGCATTGTCATCCGGCAGAATCACTTGACCGGATCTTCCGGAGCGTTCCTTCGCTCGTTTTCGTTCTCCCCGAATTTTTCACGTTTTTTGTAAACGTTCAACTCGACGATTTTTTTTTACAGTTTTCTTTTTTTTGCTACTGACCCCTTTGGAGTCTTCGAGTTTCCGGTCACCGTGAATGTTCAGCTTGAATGCCAGAAAGTCTCCTAGCACTCTCGGTCGTGCGTTTGTACGCGTGTACCAGTATAGATAGCACGTGTCTCGGTCGTGATGCAATTTATGGGCGCGCACGGTTTTCTCCGTTGGGGTCTCCATTGGGGTCTCCATTGGGATCTCCGTTGGGATATCCGTGTCGAGACCGGAGCCCGCCACTTTGACGAGGACGGTGGGCAAGTGCGATTCGGTGGGGTGGCGCGTGCTCCGTATTTATTCTTTCCTTTTTTCTTTCTTTCTTTCCCTCTCTCTCTCTCTCTCTCTCTCTCTCTCTTTCACTTTTTCTCTTTGCGTTTTTAGCTTATTTTTAAGTTATGAGGTAGTTCATCTTCAGTCAAGTTTCGTGCTGAGACTGAATATTTTTTTGAACATTTTTGCGTTTATGTGGTTATTTTTGGTTATATTTGAGTTCCTTTGGTTATTTTTGGTTATATTTAGGTTTTTAAAAATTATTTTTAGGTTATATTTGCGTTTCTTTGGTTATTTTTGGTTATATTTATTTTTTTTTTAATTATTTTTAGGTTATATGTGCGTTTTTTTTGCTATTTTAGGTTATATTTGCATTTTTTGTTATTTCTGGTCAAAATTACGTTTTTTGGTTATTCGTGGTTGAAATTGCGTTTTTTTGGTATTTGAGGTTACATTTGCGTTTTTTTGTGATTTGAGGTTACTTTTGCGTTTTTTTGGTATTTTTGTAGGTTATATCTGCGTTTTTTGGTTATTTCTGGTTAGAATTGAGTTTTCCGGTGATCTTTAGTTGAAATTGCTCTTTTTGGTTATTTTTCGTTAAAATTGCATTTTTTTGTAATTTTTGTTATATTATTATTTAGTTATTAATTTGATTAAACTTTATATCTTTATTTTGTTAAAATGTTTGTTTTATCTGAAATTGGGCAAAAGTTTTTTTACTAGTGCATGATAAAATCTATCATCATAATCATCTATCTCTCCCCCCCCCCTCCATTAGTACTGTTTCCCAGCGCAGCTTTTTCATTTTTCGTCTCGCTGAGCGTTAAACGAGGAAAAAACTCGTGGATGTCTTCTCGGCGCGAGGAGCTGGCGATAATTGACGAGGAATATAATGGAAATGGCGATAAAGCGAACCGGTTCGTTGAGACGTGCACGCGCGTTTTACACGCTCGGGCTTATTAATTGAACTGTTTAGAAACTTTACGATCGCATGAACGTCAGCCTGATGCGTCGCAAATTCTCCTCCGGCCTCGTCTTTTTGATGATGCCATCGTGGATCTTAGCTTCCGACGTTTCAAATGAGACGGAGAGAAAAAAAGATAAAAAGAGAAATGATGATGATGATATGATTTATTATACCCCAGTAGTACGTTTCGGCAAAGGAATGAGAAGAACCCAAAACAAACCCAAAACACACAAGAAAACGTAAAATAAACGCAAAAGTAGGAATATAAATCGTACAAAGAAATATAAAGAAAAACGTAAACATGTGTATATATAGATATATAAAACACTAATTAACAATCTAGTTAGCCAATACCAAAAAATTGAAATAGATTACTAATCAGTATTTAGTTGGTTTACCTATGAATGAATATTACTAATTTTCAATTAGTAAAGTCGATGAATTATTAATTATTCGGCTTACCGACCAGTAATGGTTACTAATTAGTAATTAATCGCTTTACTAATCGATAAAAATTGATAATCAGTGATCAGGCGGCTTATCAATCAGTAAAATTGGCTAATTAGTCATTTGCAGGCTTACGAATCGGTAAAGCCGACTAATTAGTAATTAGCCGGCATGATATTCGGTAACGATTACCGATTGGTAATTAGTAGCCTTGCTATTCGATGAAAATGACTAATCAGAAATAAGCCAGAATAATAATTTGTGAAAATGACTAATTAGTAACTAGTCATAGTGGTAATTAGTAATGAGTCAGATTTTGAATAATCATGAATATAAAGTGACGAACAAAAAAAGTGTTCATTTTTTGTCCAACTCGTACTTCATTCTAGATTACAAATAATTTTAATTAATTAAACCGTTTTACCAATTAGCAATGAGTCATCTAGTCGGCTAATTGACTAATTGATATTTACTAGTTTTCTCGACTATTTTGTTATAAATTATTTAGTATTGAAAACTTGATTATAGAATAATAATGACAATAATAATCTTAAGAACTTAAAAAAATATATAAATAATAAATAATAAAATGATCCTAAGAACTTAAAAAAAAAATTGGTAAATCACATGGAATAGTAGGTTCGCAACGTGAGCTTCTCGCGCCCGAGTCTGTACACAAGCTTGCACTAGCCTACGTGTAGATACGGTTCCGCACATTCCTGACTTCCGTATACGTGTACCTCACGCATACTCGATGCACATGCACTCCGGTTTTAATACCGCCTCCGCCCATATGAATCCGTACAATTCCGTGTAACACATTTTCAAGCTCGAAACACGTATCCAACATACGCCCGAGTTCTCATACAACTTCGATAGTTCTGGGGATTCGCGGCGGCGTCGGGGGAGGGGGGGATAAGTATTCTTGACCCGGCTACATGTATCGTTACGTATAACACAATATACCCCTCAATCGCTCTCTCTTTCTCTCTCTTAGTTTTTACAATTCTCTCTCTCTCTCGCTCTCTCGTTTTTCAATTTCACGTACGTGTGTATACAGGGTATCCCACGTAAGAATGTCATCCGTGAAATGGGGAGTTGGGCGTGAAATTCTGAGTCGATTGATATACGCATTTACGGTTCCCGGATCAACCCCTGAATTGTTATTAATTTTTAAAGGCAGCTAATCAGACGCGCCCGGTCAGCGGGCTTAGCTTCGAAATAATAATTATTTAATCATTATTAAAATTATCATTTATTAATTCAAGACGAATTGAATTATCATTCAATTCGTCTTGAACTCTTCATTTCTAGGGATAAATGTCGAAAAAATATTCTAGAAAGGTTTTTCGCATTTTTTCAGATTAATTTTGCACTTTCGGCAAAAACTTGGGCATATTCGTAATTAGCAGAAAATTTCCGATTAAATAGACCCTTTTTAGAGTTTAAAAACGGAAAAAAATATTTTTCGAGTTTCCTGGCCACTTTTCCGGAATCTCAAAAATCACGAAATTTCAAAAGGGCGTAGGGTGAGCTTCTTATTAGCTATGGAGATTCATTCGGTGAGTTTGGAAAAGGTTTTTGCCTGACTTAAATAATCGCGTTGGATTCGTATCGAAATCTCGTATAGTTTTCCCGAAAAATGCACTTGAAAAACCGCAAAAAAAGAGGCAAAGGGGTATGTATGCAAAAATTTGCAAAAATCAATGGTCCAACTTTGAAATTCTGCCAAAAATCGAAAAATCATCGGATTTCAGTTATTAAAAAAGCATTTTGAAGAGAAAATCATAACGAAGAGATTAAGCACAAAGTGGAGTGCCAAATCGTAAAGAAAAAAAAGTTATCGATGATTGAGTGAAAAAACTTTTTTTGCCCTAAAATCCAAAAAAAATTTCGATTTTTTATATTTTTTTAAATGGTCTATTTTGATGTAATTTGATCCCCTGAGCACGAATCTACCATTAATTTCCCCCAAAACCCAACATTTTCATGAAAAAAAAAGTAAAAAACTTCTAAAAACCCGGTTTTCACGACGTTTTTAATGAAAATTTTTGATTTTGTCGGAAACTAATTTTTCTTTAAATACGGGATATAAAAAAAATTTTGCATCGCTCTCAGAAGAGAGCGTTTTTTTTTGTTTTTCGTCATTTTTTTTTTCTTTTTCTTTACCAAGGTTGAATGGATCTCGGAGTTGGAACAATAAGATACAAAATAATGGACGAAATCCTGGAGTGCGAGATTGCAAAGTAGGTCGAGTCGGTCTGGAATACCTCTCGTGCGCCTGTGTGCATTTCCAGCGTACCCGCTATGTATATATTTTTTCGTACGTGCACGGTTACGTATCCGCGAAGTTTGTAATACACTATATTTACCCTCGTGAGAGGCGCTTTAGTCACGGTATCGTATCGCTTGGTCGGAAGGACGCCGGGGTGGAGGGACCGGGGACTACCGAAAAGTGATAGCGAATCCCGACGTTACTCACTCGTTCTATCAATGAACGAGAAAAAAAGAATTAGTAGCTACAGTGGACATTATCCAACAATCAACAATCAGAAATAATAATAATAATAATAATAATTTAAATTCATATTATTTTACATAATTATATATTACAGAAAATTTTTCAATCAAACAGGTTTTTTTCGTTGAGTTCCAACGATACAAGCTTCAACCTCATTGATTTTATGATCAATCGTTTTGAAAGTAAATATTTAAAAAAATGATATAATTCACTATAGCTGAGAACTTGAAAGGAATTTTAGTTCTTATTTTTAGTATTTCTCTTTTGTTTTTTTGGTTCCTTTGATTTTTCAGCGATTTTTTTTCTCCTGAACCATCTTCAGTATCGGGACGAACGAAACAAGAAAAAATGTATTCGAATCGGAAACATTGCGGAGTTTTTGTAAGACTAATGAACCGAAATTGATTTTTGTGTACATAGAAGAAAACGGATAGAAGATAAAAAATAAAAGATTTAAACATCGATAATATTGTTCATTTTTATTGTCTCTTCGTATACCTTTTTTATACCCCGAGTTCCTAATTATTTTCTCTTTTCTCTGGTCCTTCGCATTGGCGATGCCATTTCTGTCATGGGCATAGGGAAACTGCGGAAAATCCATACCAATACAAACAGCCCAAACCAATACACACAGTCCCAAGTTTGGCTATCGGCCACGGAACGAGTTTCATCGAAAAATTTCGAAAAAAAAAATCATCCGCTACCTGGATTCGAACCGGGGACCTTTCGATCTACAAACTAGCGTTCTACCCACTCGACCAAAGAGGACATTTTTTTTCGTTGACATTAAACTTGTACATTAGATCAATCTAACGAAAAGTTCATTTTTCGAACTACGAACGTTTTCCAACGTGCGCGCTCAACTCGGTAGAGATTAGGAATAACCTCGACTGGTCGAATATTCGTGAAACGGTGAAACGAAGAGAAAGAAAAAGAAAAACAGAATCGTTTTGGCCAGGTTTAGTCTGTAACGAGCGGCGGTTGTTTACACCCTCACTAACCGTTCGGGAATCGTCGGGTGGCACGTTGGCAGCCGGATAAACGAGGAACGCGGTTGGACGGAGATTCTGGAGGCGGGCGAGGTATCAGCGAGCGCAAGAGAGCGAGCGTAAACAATTTGGCATTTCTCTTCTTGCGCGAGCTTTTCACCAGAGATCCAGACTCTTCCGCTCCGCGTCATTCCGCTCCTTGCTTCTGGTGCGATTTTCATTTTTCGTTCCTTCCATCCTCTCCAGTCGAGATCCATTTATTTTGATCTTTATCAGATAGTCCCTCTCTCTCTCTCTCTCTCTGTTATTTTTTTAATAATTTTTTTCATTTTCCTTGTGATTATTCTTTACTTTTGGTTTATCTGGATTAACCAGTTCATTTCTGTCGGTTTGTTGGAAGACTGTTCTCGGCTTCTCATTATTTATTAATTTACATCAGGATTTTTAGTTTTTAGTTTCTTTTTAAGTTATGAGTTAGTACATCTTCAGTCAATTTTTGTGACAAGACTGAATATTTTTTTCAACTTTTTTGCGTTTTTTGGTTATTTTAGGTTACATTTGCGATTTTTTGGTTATTTTTTGTTATATTTATGGTTTTTGGGGATTTTTTAGGTTGTATGTGCGTTTCTTGGTTATTTTTGGTTATATATACGTTTTTGAAAATTATTTTTTATTGTATCTGCGATTTTTGTTATTTTGAGTTAAAATTGCCTTTTGTTTTGTTATTTTTGTTATATTATTATTTAGTTATTATTTTGTTAAACTTTATATCTTTATTTTGTTATCATTTTTGTTTTATCTTCAATTCCCCGAAAGTTTTTTTTTAACTAGAGCATAATAATGTCAATCATCATCATCATCGTCATCTCCTTTTCCCTCCCTCCCTTCCTCTCTATTTGCAGTCCCTTGCTCCGATAACTCACGGAAATGAAACAGCGATTTCGCAATTGCCGCGAACCGTATGGATGTGTGGGTGTTCCGGGCTCGTTGCCGCGCCCCCACTCCGTTTCGCGTTTTAATTACCCGGGCAAAAAGAAGCGAAGAAAAAAATTGTAATTCGTCCTTCCCCGATCGAACCTCGATCACGTGGACGAGGAAGTATAAGCGCGTGGAGGGGAAAAAAACGAAAACTATGTCGTGAAACAGTACGGGCCGAAAGCTTCGCAAAACTTGAAAAACGTCATCGGAGGTCCCGGGCTTGCCTTTCGTCGATATCGATACTTCAATTTTAGAAAAGCAGGTCAATTCCTTAATTTTTTTTTCACGATGAGAGTGTTGGGTTTGTCGGGTCAGAATTTCACCCTCGATCGATACATATTTCTGCTTATTTCGCATTTTTCTTGCAACGGGAGAAAAATCAAATTTCTTTTTTTAACTATTGTTTTTTTAATCACAAAACCAATTATTGGTAATTATTGGCAATTTTGGCAGGAGATTTTTTTTGACATCAATTACATTAATTAGTGACCACTAGTGATATTAAGCCGGCAGAGCCTGACATTTTCAATTACCAAACCCAAACAAACCCAAACCACCTTAATTATTTCCATAAATTTTGAGATTGTTCTCGTTTGTTTGGGTATATTCTGGAAGGCTCATTTCCTTCTAAAATTCGTCTAATTTCCACGTTAAGGCTTCATTTAAATCCCCCTACCCCGTCACGAAGGGCACAGGGCAACCATGAAAAACCCATGGTAGAATATCTAGCCCCTTTTTTTATTCAAATTATCCGCTGCGCACACTTTCAATTCAGTCATCCTTACCAAGATCATGGATGTTAGCTTTCCCTGAACGGTTGATGACCCAAACGGTCACCCCTCCGAGTATCGGCCACGCCTAACCCCGCGCATCCGGCACTCCTGCCATAACCGAAGCTCAACCACCCGTCAACCAAGCTTCGATTTTCCATATCATACATAGATATTATATTTACGTTCACGGATTTGAATGCCTTAGATTTTGCGGTCCCGATGGATGTGGGATCCGGGATCGAGGTTTCCCGAGAAGCTCGGTTTATGGAACGCGAGACAAGTATGCAAAGACGAACGGGACGGGGTGGAAAAGTGGTTTTGGTCTAAGGTGGGAGAAGGGAGGGGGGGGGGGGAAGTAGCTTTGCAGATCTCGTCATCTCGAGAGCACTTATACCGGGGATGGCCATCGCCAATATCCGGATTACTACAACCTTGCGGAAGTTCGGATAAAATTATTAACCGCCTCCCCCTTCCCTCTCCCGCAGTTGCTTGTATACGGCGACAACGGGATTTAAAGGGGGGGGTTAGGTCGCTCACCATCGCCGAATCTCATTGAATATCGGCCGACGAAACTTCGTAATATCGGAATAAAAGTGCGACATTGAAGCAACGTCGATCGTGAAATTGAAAATTGACGGGGAAGGGGATTTTTAAAAATTGGGAGGAAAAGAAAAATAAACACCCACGGGTGTTCGGTTAAATCGAATGAAATTTTTTGGATACTTCGTGAGAGACAAGATGAGGGGTTTCATGCCTCGTATGAATGGAAATTATCACCCAAGAATTTTTTGTCGAAGTCATTGAAATAGTTGTGCTGGGGGACTCAAAATGACAGTCGTGGAATGAATTTCGTAGTGAATTTCATGGAAATGTATTTCATTGTGAATTGCAAAGAAATGAACTTCATGAAATGAATTTCATAGTGAATTTCAGGAAATGAATTTCATCGGGAATTTCAGGAAATCAATTTCATAATGAAGTCCATTAAATGAATTTCATAGTGAATTTCAGCAAATGAATTTCATAGTGAATTTCATCAAATTGATTTCATAGTGGATTTCAGCAAATTAATTTCATAGTAAATTTCATGAAATTAATTTCATAGTGAATTTCATAGTAAATTTCATAAAATTAATTTCATAGTCGATTTAAGTAAATGAATTTCATAGTGAATTTCAGGAAATTAATTTCATAGTGAATTTCATGAAATTTATTTCATAGTGAATTTCATGAAATTTATTTCATAGTGAATTTCATGAAATTAATTTCATAGTGAATTTCATGAAATTAATTTCATAGTGAATTTCATGAAATTAATTTCATAGTGAATTTCATGAAATTAATTTCATAGTGAATTTATTAAAATTCATTTCATAGTGTATTTCATAAAATTAATTTCATAGTGAATTTCATGAAATTAATTTCATAGTGAATTTTATGAAATTAATTTCATAACGAATTTTATGAAATTAATTTCATAACGAATTTTATGAAATTAATTTCATAATGAAAAATGAAGAACGTTTCTCCTTCGCAAGCAAAATAAAAGAAGCGAGCCTCAGATACGTGGAATAATTAAAGTGGTTTCGCAGCCCCTTGTAAATCAGTCTTCCGTTCCCTCGTTTCCGCATGTGTGTCTCCGGGTCGTCGATGAGCCTGGAAAGTCCATTCCACGGTAGACGAGGATCCCGTACATGCGTGACGTTCGATCCGCACGGGGCTGCAAATTTCCTCCCGGATACATGATCTCCCCTCAGGTGTCAACTCTTCGCAAAAACCATCCCATTAGGATTGGATTCGGTGTAGGTAATCTTTTTGTAAAAATAATTATTTCTAAACAATAATAATGATCATAAATAAAAATAGTCTTAAACGCTAATAATTATCGTTATCAAAAATTATTATTTATAAATAATAATTATTGCCAACATTAAAAATAATGCTAATAATTTGATGCTAATAATTATCGTATGAAAAGTATTCCTAAATATTTTTTTTTACTCCCCTTCCGTCTCATCGCTGTCAACAGTCTGCCAAAACCCAAGTAAACCCAAACAAACCCAAACAACTGAATCGTCATCAAAGAAATTTTTCCATAAGAATAATAACAAACCCTGTAACAATAGTAATCCTCGATAAATAAAATCCCAAGCAAAAGCAATAACTTTTAGTAAACGAGTGGAAAGAACCTCCGAGTAAAATAACGATAAACCTCTAATGAGGTAATCCGACACCCCTATACAAAAGTAATTAAAAAAGCATCACTTTTCATATTTTTCTCTGAAAAAAAAAAAACTTATTTTCGTTTTTCAAACTCGGAAAGATGGATAATAAAAAAGATAATACACATAGAAAAATAGAAGAAAAAAAAACGAGGATGAAGATTATTTTTTTACTGTTAGACGTAGAGTAGCCGAGGGAGCTGGAGGGACGGAATGATTTTTTTTAGCGGGAAAAAAATGATTTTTTTTCGACGGAGAGAAAAAGTGCGAGAGAGAGAAAGAGAGAGAGAGAGACGTGGTGAGAAAAAGGTGGGAAAAGGGAGAGACGTTTCTTTTTCAGTGAAAGAGGGATGGAAAAGTGACGGCGAGGGGAGGTTTGGGTTAGTGGGGGTTGAAAGGGATGAGCAGAGGTTCAAAGAGAATGCGCGCGTTCTCGCGAAAGAGAGACATGTGAGGTTGAGGTCGAGGGAGAGAGATGACGAGAGAGGGACAGCTTCAGGGGCGCCTGGGGCGGAAGGAGGGTTAGTTCTGCTGGTCGGACCTGGAATCGATGCGAATCGGGAGCTGGAAGGAGCGCAGAGGAGGATGCAGCAGCAGAGAGAGAGAGAGAGAGAGAAAAAGAGAGAGAATGAGAGAGAGAGAGAGAATGAGAGAACCAAACACAGAGGGCTGAAAATAGCACCCAACGCGCAGCAGTAGCCTCACACGAGCTTTCTCCCCTTTTATCTCGTTCTTTTGCCAGTCGTTTCACTCCTACTTGAACTTCAATCTAAACAATTCGGGCGTTATAAGGTTTCCAGAAGGGTTTCCAAATTGCGTCCCTATTGGCCTAATATTGGCTGTTGGAAAGAGATATCCATGATTTTTCCAATTTCCAGACGGATTTTAGTTACTACATCTGAATGTATGTCGTATCCTACCTTGTTAACCAAAACAAACTTATCTCTAATCTCCACGAAGCTTCTTGGTTGTTTTGCCCTCTTAGGGATGACGAAAGTGTCGACTGCTTTCCTGGTATGTTAACGTACCTACTCGTATGTTTTACGAAAGTCTTCTTTACCCGTTGAGAAGGTATGGTCCAGCATGACCGTTTTCTTACTTTTTCTATGTGAAAGTTTTCGAAACTTTTTTGCACTTTACAGTTTATATCGCTTTTGTAGTTGATCCAATATCTGTTGGATACAGAAAATCAAAAATACTGAACTTTGATTTTTCAGGTTGGCTGCGAAAGTTTAAATTTTAAAGTAAAAAAAAATTGAGGAGAATTTTAAAGTTGAAATAAACTTATTTGTTTTTGTTGATGTTTATTTTTATTGCTTTTTTTTCGCGTTGCATTTTTTCTTGATTGGGTTTTAGTTGCCTTTTTTTGTTGTTGTGTAATTTTTTTTCTTACTATTTTTCTTTGTTGCTTTTTTTTCTTACTATTTTTTGTTGTTGCTATATTTTTCTTACTACTTTTTCTCGTTGCTATATTTTTCTTACTATTTTTCTTTGTTGCTTTTTTTTTCTTACTATTTTTTGTTGTTGCTATATTTTTCTTACTACTTTTTCTCGTTGCTATATTTTTCTTACTATTTTTTCTCGTTACTTTTTTCTTGTTACTATTTTTTTCCTACTATTTTTTCTCGTTGCTATTTTCTTCTTGCTATTTTTTTCTTTTTCTATTTTTTCCTTGCTGCAATTTTTTTGTCGATTTGAAATTTTCTATTTGTCGATATGCGATTCGCGAAAAAAATATTTTCGCGCCGTTTCGCCGTCGGTGAATAAAAATCAGTTCCAGGTCTCATCGAAGAAGCGTGCAGACGTAGACACGCTGAATTCCCCGAGCATAATAATGCCGTACTCCCGTCCATCTACGTAATACACGACGTTGTCGTCAAAGTAACGATCACGTATGCACGTGCGTACGTAATTCAATACACACGTGCATACGTATAAATGTACACGTGTATACAGGGTGGGCCCGAAACGTGACCGAGATACTCCGATTGTTCGGGACTCGAAGGTCATTCCAGGGTCATTCCAGGGTCATCCCAGGATCATTCCAAGGTCATCCCAAGGTCATTCATTGTAGGACGTGTTTTTTCCCCTGCTCCAGTGTTTACTTCAGGAATCTGATGACCGGCAGCAAAGTCCGGACTCTGCAAATCGCTCGTTGTTCAAGGTTATCCCAAGGTCGTTTCAAGGTCGTCCCAAGGTCACGATGGTTTACAATGCTGATCTTCCGTTTCCGGTTGTACATTTACGGCCAAAAGAGGACGTCCTTGAAAAAGGTGGAGGTGACCTTGAAATCTGGTTGATGCATCCACTCAAATGAATTCAAGGCCCTCAAAGTGTAGAATTCGATAACTTTCGATACCAATACATTCTTTTGACGTTTTTTTTCGTCCGAGGGGAATATCTAGGCGTGTTGTCGAGTAACTGGATCCTAGGGAATTATCTAGTAAACGCAGTTATTTATTTATATGTGTGTGTATATATATATATATATATATATATATATACATCGACACTTGGCTCGAAGGTGACAGACGCAACACGATGGTTAAACCCGAGCAAAATGCTCGATTGGGCGCCTGCGTAATAAAATGACGAGCAAGAGAGACAGACGCGATATTTGTATATACGCACGTATAATGTGCCACAATGAACCGTGGCGCAGAAAATTAGTACACGACGATAAATGATGTGCGAAATAGGAAAAAATAAATGGAAGAGCACTAAAAAATGTATAATTTATTAAAATTGCAATTTATTCATATAATACGCTTATCATTGTAATTTCATTATTTATTATGATTTATTATTAGCAACAAGAAAAAATAGTTAAAAAAAAAGCAACAAAGAAAAATAGTGAGAAAAAAAATAGACAACAACAAAAAAAGGCAACTAAAACAGAATCAAGAAAAAATGCAACGCGAAAAAAAAGCAATAAAAATTATAAATTTATAATTTTTATTTTGTAATTTATCATGATTACGATTATAAATAAATAATTCGAATTTTGCAATTGATTATATTTATGATTATGAATTTTTTATGACAATTTCTTAATTTATTGTAACGATGATGATAAATTTATAATTTAGTATGTTTACTATTATACATTTATGAATAATAAATAATAAAAGTAATAATAATGATATACTGTAATCGAAATACCACAACGAGGTATTTTGGGCAATTGGAAAATATGATTATAGAGGACGAGGACCTTGAAGTTGAGGCTAATGGATGCTTGATTCTATGTAATTTTCACATACTGTCTTATCTCTCAGATCGTGATCCCATTGTCTCGATCTTACGATCGGATCTTTACAATTGATGGGTGTTGCGTTTCAGTTATCCGTTTCCGGTATAGCATATCTCTCTGTCCCTCTCTCTCTCTCTCTCTTATATTATAATTTAGTTATTATTTTGTTAAGTTTTTAGATTCAATTTTGTTACAATTTTTGTTTTTCTCGAATTGGACGAAAGTTTTTTTACTGGGACATAATACAATTTATCATCATCATCATCTTTGTCAACACGTCATCTTTTGACGTTTATCGTTCATTACGTAATGTAATTATATTTTCATAATTACTCGTGATTCTAATTTCGTAATTTATCGTAATAATAATTATTACGATTATTAACGATCATAATTATTAAGATTATTAACGATTAAAATTATTACGATTATTAACGATTATAGTTATTACGATTATTAACGATCATAATTATTACGATTATTGACGATCATAATTATAACGATTATTAACGATTATAATTATTACGATTATTAACAATCATAATTATAACGATTATTAGCGATTATAATTATTACGATTATTAACAATCATAATTATAACGATTATTAACGATCACAATTATTACGATTATTAACGTCTCCCCTCCTATAATTATTATCAATTATCATGGTTACGATAATAAACGATTATAATAATAAGGACCAATGATTATAATGATTAAGAAGGAGTGACCAATATTTGAGTGTTCGTATCTGGGACGATGGTAGCCCAGTTTCTCAGCGACGTTCGTTAACCGTCGCATTTATCGGGACGTAGTCCCCCTTAAGCAAATCAAGCCGAATGAAAGGAGGTCTCGCGCGGAACCGCACGATCCCTCTGTCCCGCAACGAACAATTGCGCCTCTTAAAGGTCGAGTCTACAACGAGCACACGATCGTCATCCCTCAACGCGTTTACCTCTCTTCCGTCCGACGTACGTCCGCGTGTTGCGTTTTGTCATCCCACGAATGCTGGACGTTGCGAGTCCGGCGTATGCGCGTTCGCCTTCCGATCGATCATTCCGGGCGACAACGGGAACCCCGTTGACGTCCATCACGGCTCCGACGATTCTACCAGAGGAGGCCAACCCACGACTCTTTCCATCTTTTCCTCTTCCTCTTCCGGCTTGCCCATCAGCAATCACCGACGAGTTTCCAATCTTACTCTATTGTTTGGGTTTGTTTGGGTTTGTTTGGGTTTGTTGACGGAAACGTTATTGATGACCTCGATTGTTTGTTTGGTTTTGTTTGGGTTTATTGATGGATATGTTTTTTATGATCATGTTTGTTTGGGTTTATTGACGGATACGTTTTTTTCACGACGTCGATTGTTTGGGTCTGTTTGGGTTCATTGTCGAATGCGTTTGTTGATGACCTCGATCGTTTGGGTTTGTTTGGGTTTATTGATGGATACGTTTTTTGATGACCTCGATCGTTTGGTTTTGTTTGGGTTTGTTTGGGTTCATTGTTGAATGCGTTTTTGATGACCTCGATCGTTTGGTTTTGTTTGGGTTCATTGTCGAATGCGTTTGTTGATGACGTCGATTGTTTGGGTTTGTTTGGGTTCATTGTCGAATGCGTTTTTGATGACCTCGATTGTTTGGGTTTGTTTGGGTTTATTGATGGATACGTTTTTTGATGACCTCGATTGTTTGGCTTTGTTTGGGTTTATAGATGGATACGTTTTTTGATGACCTCGATCGTTTGGGTTTGTTTGGGTTCATTGTCGAATGCGTTTTTGATGACCTCGATCGTTTTGGTTTGTTTGGGTTTATTGATGGATACGTTTTTTGATGACCTCGATTGTTTGGCTTCGTTTGGGTTTATAGATGGATACGTTTTTTGATGACCTCGATTGTTTGTTTGGGTTTGTTTGGGTTTATTGATGGATATGTTTCTTATGATCTTGTTTGTTTGGGTTTATTGACGGATACGTTTTTTTCACGACGTCGATTGTTTGGGTTTGTTTGGGTTCATTGTCGAATGCGTTTTTTGATGACCTCGATCGTTTGGGTTTGTTTGGGTTTATTGATGGATACCTTTTTTGATGACCTCGGTTTTTTGGGTTTATTGATGGATACGTTTTTGTTTACCTCGATTGTTTGGGTTCGTTTGGGTTCGTTGATGGATACGTTTCCAATTTTAGGGAAATTGTAATTGTTTTTTTTTTTTCGATTTTCATCGTGTTAGTTTGGGTTTGTTTGGGTTCTAGACGATGAGACAATTGAGCTTTCCGCGAATGAAACGGATCTACTAAAATATTTCGTTGTCGACGCGTAACTTTGACCTCTTGTTCCTCCACGTGGTTGGTTTTCCTATCTTTTTCCGGTCTCTCCCTCTCGACGGTTTTTCCTCGGTCGTGTATCACGAAATTCTCAGGCTGACGGGTCGCGGCCCGTGCGTAACGCTACGAATACGAAAGTGCCTTCGAGCGAGTCCCGGGACTGACGGCAAAGACGAATTGCCACCGAGGAGACACGTCATTTACACGTATAAGCGGACAAATCGTTCCCGCGTATTAAATTGTTTTCCTCGTCGGTTCCGAAGACACTTCGCGCGAATTGATATTCCAGTGTCACTCGTGATGCATTGCGCATTTACGCGTATACCCGTATATGCGCCGCGCGCGCGCGCCGCTTTGCTTTTGTGTTCGAATGGGCCTTTAAAGTTATAGGGGAAGGAGACGAAAGACAGAGTAAGAAATAAATATTGTTAAAAATAATTTGTCGAATTCTAGTAACAGCAAAAGTAATAACAAACAAGGAGAACAACAACTAAAACAAGGATAAAAACAACAACAACAATGGGGACGATAACAGCAGCAACAACGACAACAAGGATAACAACAAGGATAACAAGAACAGCAACAACAACAAGGATAACAACAACAGCAACAACAACAAGGATAACAACAACAGCAACAATGACAAGGATAACAACAGCAACAACAACAAGGATAACAACAACAGCAACAACGACAAGGATAACAACAACAAGGATAACAACAGCAACAACAACAAGGATAACAACAACAGAAACAAAGATAACCACAACAACAAGGATAACAACAACAGAAACAAAGATACCAACAACAACAACAAGGATAAATAACAACAACAAGGATAACAACAGCAACAACAACAAGGATAACAACAACAGCAACAATGACAAGGATAACAACAACAAGGATAACAACAGCAACAACAACAAGGATAACAACAACAGAAACAAAGATAACAACAACGAGGATAACAACAACAGAAACAAATATAACAACAACAAGGATAACAACAACAGCAACAAATATAACAACAACAACAAGGATAACAACAACAGAAACAAAGATAACCACAACAACAAGGATAACAACAACAGAAACAAAGATACCAACAACAACAACAAGGATAAAAGAACAACAACAGAAACAAAGATAACAACAACAAGGATGACAAGAACAGTAACAAAGATAACAACAACAACAACCACAAGGATAACAACAACAGAAACAAAGATAACAACAACAACAAGGATAACAATAACAGCAACAAAGATAACTAGAACAGTAAAGATAACAACAACAGAAACAAAGATAACAACAAGGATGACAAGAACAGTAACACAGATAACAACAACAACAACAACAACAACAACAACAACAACCACAAGGATAACAACAACAGAAACAAAGATAACAACAACAACAACAGCAACAACAACAACAACCACAAGGATAACAACAACAGAAACAAAGATAACAACAACAACAAGGATAAAAATAACAGCAACAAAGACAACAAGAACAACAACAGAAACAAAGATAACAACAACAAGGATGGCAATAACAGTAACAAAGATAACAACAACAACAAGAACAACAACCACAAGGATGACAAGAACAACAAGGATAATAACAACAGCATTAAAGATAACAACAATAACAAAAAGAAGGATTACGGAAACAGCAACAACAACAACAAGGATAAAACAGCGATAATCAACAATAATCAATAATAATTATTGTTGTTTGGGTTTGTTTGGGTTGTAATTATTGTTGCTTCGAAATGACACTTTTTACCAATTTTTCCATTTTTTTGTGTCTCTTCTTTTAAATTTGTATAAATTTGTACTAATCACTGATATTACGATGATTATCGGTGTGTCTCTTCTTTGGCTTCTCTCTCTTTCTCTCTCTCTCTCTCTCTCTCTCTCTCGGCCTGTGCACTCGTCTATTAATAATCCGTCCTGGAAATAGCTGGAAGACAATATCGCGTCGATTAAACCGAGCGAATCGTTACGACTGGTTTGCTCCTCATGGCCGTTGATCAATTTCGTGGAAACGTCGTTGCGAATTCTTGTCTGTACCGCTGGGTTATGAGATACAAATAATCAGGCGTTACATCATCAGCCCTCGTGTATAACGAAAGCCTCACACCCTCCGTCCTCGATCTTGGGGAGCATCTCTCCCGGGATTCTCTTCTCGCGTCCCAGCTTCGGCTTCATAAATTCGCCTGAGAGAAATTCCCCCCCCCCCCCCCCCCCCCCCCCCCCCCCCCCCCCCCCCCCCCCCCCCCCCCCCCCCCCACCCCCCCCCCACCCCCCTTACTTTTGGAACGATGGAAATCCACGCTTTATTACGATTTTGTCAATATTTTACATTCAATTTTTTCTTGCATTTATATTTTCTTTGCTATCTGTTTGTTTGGGTTCATTGTTTTAGCTTATCTGTATCTGTATTGTTTTATTGTTGTTATTGTTACTATTATTATTAGTATTATTGTTATTATTATTATATTATTCGTGTTATAAAAAGATAATAATAATAATAATAATAATAATAATAATAATAATAATAATAATAATAATAATAGGGTTTTTTTATTTTTATTTCAATCTAATTTAATTTTTTTTAATACGATTTTAAATGAAAGGTATGTAAAATAGAATAATAATGACGAAGCTCAATGGGATATAATAAATAATAAAAAATAACGTATCAAAGGAAGTCACCAATTTATACACAAATTTGTACAACCGAAAAGCAACAATAATTTAGAAAAAGAATTCCAAGCGCAAATAAATAAATAAAAATAATTTAAAAAAAAAAGAAAACCGTACCCGAACAAACCCAAAAAAAACCAAACGATAATAAAAAAAGAAAACCAAAACTAAACTAGAAACAAAAAAATATAAAACAAGAAAACCAAACCCAAAAAAATATTTAAAAAATCAAAATAGCAAACCAAACCCAAACAAACAATAATAAATAAAAGAAGACTAGACCCAAACAATAATAAAAAAGAAACAGAATAATCCATGAGGTTGGGGAAGATTTTCTCCCCTCCCCCCACCCCAATGTAGCGAAATAATTATTATTCCGTTGAGCTTGAACGTATTCACAGGAGGCGCGCCTGTCAGCTCGAAATCTCTCGGTGAGCCCTTGCTTCAAGGGCTGACGAAGCCCTCGATGTGTATCAAGGGGGGTACCCTGGTACGCCCCCGCAAGTCCGTGCAAACTTGCCAATGCAAATACGGCGACGAACCCGTTGAGTACCCTCGAACGAGAAGGCGTAAGCGCCACCTCGAACCAACCGTGCGATATCCCATCCCTTCGCCTCTCCCGTTTTCGTCCCTTCGCGTGCTCATTTTTATTAACCCTCCCCACGCTTTAGCGCTTCTTCGTTCGTTTCCTTTTTTTTTTTTGGTTTTTATTATGCTTGGAAATAAGCCATCGTTTATTTGTCCATTTAATTAATTTTATTTAATTGATCAATTTGATTAGTTTATTTGTTTTTATCAATTTGTTCAGTTGAGTAATTTTATTAATTTGATTAATCGATTTGATCGATTTTGTTAATTTATTTAATTATTTTTATTAATTAATTAAATAAAATTGAGTGAAATAATAACAAAGAAAGAAAGAAGAAGTAATTAATAAAGTGAATTTAATCAATTTAATTTTCATTTAATTTACTTTGATGCGAAAACTTTACTTTTTTTATCAATTTTTTCGCTCGATTTTGTTCGTTTTATCAACTTTCATGAATTTTCTTTTGTTTTCTCCATTTTATTTATTTTTTTGATTTTTTTGTTTCGTTTCAACAATTTAATTAATTTACTTTTATTTTATTTTTGTTAGAGATATTTTATTCGTGTCTTTTTTGGTTGATTCGAATTTAGGAATTTTCTTTTATTTTTTTTTTTTGGTTTGACTAATTTTATTTATTTTGATTTTTTTTTAAATTGTTTTGCTTATCGTTTGGGTCAGTTTACAAGGATTGTTGACGAGAGAAGGCGCAATCGCGAGGGGTACGAGGATGAGAAATAAATTTGCCGGGGGTTGGAATTGGACTAGGCTACTCTCGAAGAGATGGAGCGAAGGAGGTCGATGATTATCGAGCGAGTAATATCGAGTATACGTATAGGGAAAAGCGTGAAGACCGATGAGGACATAATACATCGTGCCATGCCTGCTAAAGCGAATCAACGCTGTCGATATATACGCAGCATTGATTGGACCTCTGTGTGTGTCTGTGTCTGTGTGAGTCCTCGTATTATGCACGAATGACATACAGGCTGATTCACGAGTTACGTAATCTTTTTATTTTACGTAACGTTTTTGTTATTAAAAATCATTTTAAAAAGTGTTTTTTCTCGAGTGATATTTTTCGAGGTTTCTCTCCCCTCAAATCACTCTTTCAAATTATTTCGGTTTCTCTAATGCTCACTTTTATCGGTTAAACAAAATGGTTTTTAAGATATTTTTAGTTTTTTCAATGTTTTTTCGTCAATTATTGTCTTTTTTATGACTTTTAAAAAATTAAAATAATCATTTTTATGACTTTTTTTAATTCAAATAATTCTTCTGTTGTTTTTCCACTGAAAGGATTTTTTTAAATTTGTGTATTCTTCAAATTTGTTTCTCATAATTTTTTCATTACTAAAGATGATTAAAAAAATGACTATTTCGCTTTTTTCCCTGAATAATTCCCGAGTGTTTTTCTTGTTTTTATTTGCAAATTCATTTTTCAAAAATGTATTTTTGTATTTTTTCAAAATGTATTTTTGTATTTTTTCAAAATGTATTTTTGTATTTTTTCAAAATGTATTTTTGTATTTTTTCAAAATGTATTTTTGTATTTTTTCAAAATATATTTTTGTATTTTTTCCAAATATATTATTGTATTTTTTCCAAATGTATTTTTGTATTTTTTCCAAATGTACTTTTGTATTTTTTCCGAATGTATTTTTCAAAAATACTTTTTCTCAAATACTTCCTTCGCCGACTATTTCGTTTTTTTCCCGAATAATTCCGTTACAAATGGAACGCTAAAAAAAGAAAACGAAAAAGAAAATACGAGAGAATAATAAAACGTGCGATAGAGCGAAGATTGGGCGAAAACGAGGAAACCCGCGATGCGAAATGGAAACTCGTAAAACCCGTGGAAAACGGGGCGCTCGTGGAAGCCCGATCGTGTTTTGTTTGCTCGTAAGGGAAACGAAAATGCCAAGTGATGTCCTCGTAAAGTTGAAAGTGATGGCTGCCACAGGGAGGAATGGATTCTCGTACCTACTGGACGCCCTGAAAAGTCAGCTCCACGAGGAATTTTTAAATGCCTCCTATCGATATTTTAATCCTTCCCCCTTCAAATTTCTCCCCAGCCCTTCAATTTCCCCTATCAAATTTTTTATTTTTTCAAAATTAAACCATCCAGTTTTTTTTCTTCCATGCATTTCTAACGAAAAATAAACCCAAACAGAAAAAAACAAATAAATAAATAAAACACTGTGCTACGAGTACGCTAAAAAAATTGTAAAAACTTTTTTTTTTCTCAAAAAATGAAAAAACTTTGAAAATCATTCACAAATAATAATAAAGGTTGTACGAAAAATATACCTACGATAGGAAACCTCGGGTAAAAAAATTAATAAACCTAAAAGAAATCTCTTTTTATTTTTGAGAAAATTAAAAAAGGCATTTTGGCACCGGACAATCCTACTCAGGCGCAAAAATCAAATAAAATTGAAAACTACGCAACAGAAAAAAAATTCAAAAAAAAAAATTAGTAAATTCTTCCTGTATGTTTGGGTTTGTTTGGGTTTACCCGAAAAAAAATCAAAAATTCAACAAATTACACACGTTTCAGTACTACAAAAATTCGATGCGCAAAAAATAATAATAAAAGAAAAACCTGCGGTCCGAAAAATCTAAAAAAAAAATTTTTTAATTGTTAATTTTTTATGAAAAAAAAAAATGTACAAAATCTCCCAAGTCCTAAAAAATTTCTCAAAAATATTCTAGTTCTTGTAGAGAAAAGAAAATAAAAAATTTCCCAGAGATTACAAATTTTGAGTAACCCTGTACACACATATACAAATCCGTTATTTCCCAAGTACGATGGTGGGGGGGGGGGGGGGGGGGGGCGGCTGGACGAAAGACGACCACAGCATAGCTGTCACGAGGTGTTGTAACGTGCCATATCAAGCGGATCTATATAAATCTTTCCTATTCTTGACCTTGGACGCGAGCTTATTTTCCTCGCCATAAACGCATGCGACAATTTCCTTGGGACTTTAAGTGCACCGAGGCGAGTTCAATCGGTTTCCAGAAATAGAAGCTTGAAAACGGGGATGGAAAAAAAAAAAGGGAACGAGCGAGAGAAATCGAGGGAAAGAGGGTATGAGGGGGGAAGGGATTGACGAGGTGGGGCGAGGGGGGAGTCTTAATGTCGTGTGGATAACAGCTACAAAATGAAGAGAAAAAAAAAGCACGTCGTATCGTATGACACAGGAGCAATAAAAATGTTCGAGGACGCGTGAAATTCTTCGACAGTGGAAGTATCGCGTTTCGGTCGTACAAGTGGTGTAGCCGTATGTCTGATCGGACAAGTGGAAAAAGGGACCAACCGGTCAGACGTCCCGAAAGAATTTCGCCCTGCCCAGATCGAGAATTTTACATCTATATTTATCATTTATTAGATCTATAGATCTATATTTATCATTTATTAGATCTATAGATAGCTGTCAGATCATTCATTAAATCTATAGATCTATTGTTGATTTTAGATCTATAGATCTGTTGTTGATTTTAGATCTGTAGATCGGTTGTTGATTTTAGATCTATAGATCGGTTGTTGATTTCAGATCTGTAGATCCATTGTTGATTTTAGATGTATAGATCTATTGTTGATTTTAGATTGATAGATCTATTGTTGATTTTAGATTTGTAGATTTATTGTTGATTTTACATGGATAGATCTACTGTTGATTTTAGATCTGTAGATTTATTGTTGATTTTAGATCTATTGATCTATTGTTGATTTTAGATCTATTGATCATTACTCATTTAGAGTTTTCTTTATCACTGTTGATTTTCAAATAGCGCTGAAGTTATCTAGATTTTAGTCGTTTAGATTTTATCTTTTTATCTTTTAGAATTTATAATTCATATAAGTTTTTTCATTTTATTATTCGGAAATTTAGACATTTATGAATAACTCATTTTAGTAGTTTTTCCTGAAGAAGTTATTAAAGATCTTTTAAAGATGTTTTTGTAATTAATTACTCATAAATTTAGAAATTTATGAGACTTAAAAATGTATAAGCATTTTTCTTAGGATTTTTGTTATATGCATTTTTTATTATTTGAAATTAATGTATATTCATGTATTTCGTTTTTTAGAATTAATAAATTTAGAAAATAGTATTTTTTTCAATTTAAAACTCAATTACATTCGACCGAAAAAAATTCTATTATCGAGAAATCGACATGATCTCGAGCTGCAAACCGGATCGTAGATTTGAAAATTCGAATCCAACGTTGAGCCCGGAGAAGATAGTGTTTCCGCAATTTCATGCAAACGCCGACCCCTGCAAAAAAGGCTATCACCCCAGAAACGTGAATCTTGACAAACCCTTCAAAGTTAGAGGCTTTTCTTATCCAAAATCAATATTTATACCGGTCTCGAATCGTGTCACTTCCATTGACTCGTAACACACACACACACAGTCGGAGAGTCCTTGCATGAGAGTTCGTATTCGTATTATTATCCGTCGAGGCTTTCCGTATAAAATAGGAAACTTCGAAGCACTTTGATCCCCCTTCGAGTTCTCGTCCTCGTACATCGGGCTTTGTTTCAGCGCGCGCTTTATATCCGCGTCATTCAATTCCGGGCTGTATCTCATTCACGATAAACTCGATAAACTCGATAAACTCGATAAACTTGGGCCATCGTCTTGTTCTACCGATTTCTGGGCAAGGTCACCCGAAGGGCAAAGCATCGACAATCGAGTCGAGAGAATCGGAAACGCTTCGTGTCACGTGTGATCGCGTCAACGGAGGGGAAGGCCTTGAAGGGCTAAGGAAGGGTTTGAAGGGCGAAGGAAGGGTTTGAAGGGCGAAGGAAGGGTTTAAAGGGCGAAGGAAGGGTTTAAAGGGCGAAGAAAGGGTTTGAAGGGCGAAGGAAGGGTTTGAAGGGTTTGAAGGGTGCGAAGGGCGGGAGGAGGGTTTGAAGGGCGGGAAAGGGTTTGAAGGGTGCGAAGGGCGGGAGGAGGATTTGAAGGGCGGAGAAAGGTTTGAAGGGTGGTGGAAGGGTGCGAAGGGCGGAGAAGGGTTTAAAGGGCAAGTAACAGTTTTAAAGGTTAGGTCAAGGGTTTGGTGGGTGCTGGAAGGGTTAAAGAGTGGGAAAAGGGTCGAAGGGCGGGAGAAGGGTTTGAAGGGCGGGAGAAGAGTTCGAAGGGCGAGTGAAGGG
>JAPYZJ010002164.1:0-27566 GCA_030522765.1 Ophioninae sp. B BG-2022a
ATGTACAAATTACTAGGAAAATATCCTTGTCTTACTAGCTATCCAAAAAGGTGTAAAACTTAATACAAAGTCATGGACTACATTATGAAAATCGTTTTTAATTTAGTACAGGAAGGACTGCATTTCATAAAAAGGTCAGAAAATCATTAAAAACAATCTCGTTAACATTATTAGTAGTTTTAATCAATATCAATGTTCAATATCAAATATCAAATATCAGAATTACCAATATAAAAAATCTAACGTAACTAAAAAACTACTGAACCTCGGTAGAACATTTGGTGGCTTAATTTATTGCATTTTAACTCTACTATGACGTCCTGCAAGGAATACGTCGAGTTACCAGTAACCCCGTATATACAGATAACGCATCACGTTTCATATCACCAAGTGTGTGTTACCTAAACCCCTTTTATCCAAAACCCAATACTTTTCTATTTTCAACCGTTCACGCTCTAGTCAGACAGGGTCCCGATTTCATCCAACTTTGTGTCAAACTTGCCATTTCTTAAGTCCTATTTATAATGATCCAGCTATCCATAGCACCACCCGAAACATCATCAGGTCAACTCACCTGTCCAGGCTGCGAATGAAAATGAGCAAAGGTGTATTCCCTGCTGGTATGGGGAGCAGCGACGAGTATCCTCGTCGGGCTCTTTCTTCCACCTGGATCAACGGAACTCTGGCAACCGGAACTAACGAGACCAACGGCCGCAGCAGCCATTTGCTGCTGTTGCTGTTGTTGCTGCTGTTGCTGCTGCTGCTGTTCCTGACTTCCCGGGGCACCAAGCTCAGACGGATCGGTCGGCGAGGTCGAGGAGGTCGGGGGTGAACCTGCGCTCGTCGCTGTCAGCTCACCGGTCGATCTTATTATGGCGACCGGCCTTGCCATTGGGGCAGGCGGTGGTGGCGGTAGCATCGAGCTCGGATAATACTGTGAGAACTTTTGCACCCCAGCGCGTTGTCCGGCGATTTGTGCCTGCAAAATCGCATACCACCGATCAACTATCGACCCGCTTGCGCCCGATCCATCCACCCCGGGCGGCGCTCAAAACAATTGACTCTTTGTTTCGTCTTCGTCGTTTTACTTTTGTTTCTTTGGACTTTCAAAAGCTTAGACAAGTTTCGTTGTTCCAACGATTGATCGAAAGAGATAGAGAGATAGAGAGATAGAGAGAGAGAAAGAGAGAAAAAGAGAAAAAGATGGAAAACATATTGCCAAGTAATTGACATCGTCTAGACGTTCTCTTTGGTTCAACATTTACAGCCTAGGGTGATTGGAAAACGGGGGTTGTGCAGGTCGGACATTGCCGCGTCAAGTGTCGCGTCTGCCACCACTATTATACCACCCAAAGGGTTCGTTCCATTGCTAACGCTAACTACGGACGACTAATGTACAGTCGGGAGGGAATCGAATGGATCAAGGACCAAAACATAGCACATACGGGTATTTTGCTAATCTGGGCGGCTAAAAATATTTATCTTTAATGAAAAACAAACTTGACTGATTTTTTTTTACATTTTTCTGGAAAATATATATATATATAGTGAATATTTAGTAATGAACCTTCTTTATAAATCACGAAAAGTATTTTTTCTTTTAAGTTATATGATTGAGAAGAGAATAAGAACAGATAATAATTTTGGCTGCGTAGATCGTCAAAATACCTGTATGTGCATCACTCCAGGATTCTGGCCAAAAAACAAATTTTTCATTAACGCACGAATCGTATCGTGGTCGCATCGTTGAACGGCGGTATCAATCGAATTAATAGGTGACTAGTGGGCCGATTTATTTGTAACGCTTTGGGAACAGGTCAACTTTTCGTTGATCAACTTTGAAGAATACTCTTTTTTAAAGTCACTCCGGACGCTCTGCGTCATTTTCGAGAAGAAAATTCATTTTGAAAAATGGTTTTTAAAAAACAAGCTTTTATTTAATGTACTGGAAGATCTTATTAAGGTCCATAAATAAAAGCTTCCGTTGCTCAATTTTTTTAATGTTTCGTAAATTCGACGACTTCAATAAAATTCTTTAACCGTATTTGATTTCGCGTAATAGTAATTAAAAACATTGTCGACACGCGTTTATACTCAGATTTTTTATTCTTTGATGATGTTGGACATGATTTTTATTTAAGAAATTTAATGGAGTTTTACATTGAATTTACAGTAAAATAAATTCAGTTCGCACGTTAATGAATTTGCATGTAAATTAACAATAAGCTTTTGTTCACAGTCGCATATAGGTAACTTGGTAAACAAAAAATATTTGCTCTCTTTTAGTATAAAGCTCGTTTTTCAAAAATATATTTTTACATTTTTAGTATTTTGAACACGTCTTTTTCATCTTTAATTGATTTTATTTTATGAAAAGTTAAGCGTTTTGTGGGCATATCTTTATTTAAGTTGAATGAAAAATTTAGCATGTACCGTGTCCTTTCATGGAACCAGGAAAATCACAGAAACTATTCCTAGGCAGAACATTGGCATTTTCTGAATACGAACTCTCGATCTATTACTAAATAATACTTTACGCGTTGTCAAATACTTTAATTATTGAATGTAACAATATAATTACATTTATTAAAGTCCTACTTTGTTTTATCAACAAATTAATTTTCTTCACCAATAATGGACGCCTGGCGATGCTATCGTAAACGATAAATAATGTTGCGTGACGAAAATCATAGGCAGATATAACGTATTGTCTTATCAAAATAATAAATTCAGTAAACTCCCAATTTTTTGTCAATTCTATCAATTTTACTTCCATAACCGTCCGGTCAATGACCAGGTACCCGGGTATCCATTTCAGCTTTGCAGATAGAATTTATTAACTTTTTCTTAAAAAAAACTGTATAACCATCTGGATCCCCGAATTGAAGTAGTTTGAAACCCAATTTTTGTCAAATTTTTTTATAATCAATTATTTAATAAGAGTTATTAACTATCAAACGATCAAACGAAATTACAAACGATATTGTTTATTATTTATTTAAAAGTTAAATTACCTCAATACTTTAATAGGTAGTCTCTTTAGTGTGTACAAACCCAACATTCATGCATAATGACTTCAGTGGGTACCCGGGTGCCTGATTATTGAACGAAGGAGGTAGCAAGTTTGATAGTTAATAACTATTCCTAAATAATTAATTATAAAAAAATTCGACAAAACTTGGGTTTCAAACTACTTAAATTTCGGGGATCCAGACGGTTATACAGTTTTTTAAATAAAAAGGTTAATAAATTATATCTGCAAAGCTGAAATGGATCTGCAAAGCTGAAATGGATTCCAGAACTGCTGATTTCCGATCCCTACGAATTTCCTGATTAACCACTTGTTTCTTGGTTCCTGATCAGTTTCCAGCACGAAAACAGCGTATGAAGTCCAAATCAGTAGCGATACTATTTTCCGAGCGAAATATCTGCGCAGCTGATACCCGGAAGTTCCAACGATGCGAACGTCAATATCGCGTTCAGGTAGGTATTCGAGAGTTTCGTCATAAGGAAAACGGAAATGGAAAATGGAGGTGGAAAGAAGTGGAAGAGGAAGAGGAAAAAGAGCGTAAGATTTGATGCGAGGATCGAGTGCGATCGTAAATGAAGAGTGGGCGATATACAGAGTGGAGGTATTTGAGTGCGACACTTGGCGCGGGTCTTACAGGGCCCGTAAGCTACCTGGGGTAGTTGCTGAGTGTTCTCGGCCTCCTGGCATACGAAAGTCACGAAATCGGACAAGGTATCGTGACCGTTCTCCGGATACTTGACGACGCCGGCTGATGCTGGATGATCGGGTTGATAATAAGCAAGACCCGACATGCTTTGTCCGGAGCCACTGGCGAGGCCCTCGTGTGGCGAGTGAAGACCTGAAATCACCGAGTTTCGCCAAAATTATCGTTCGATTTATTCCAACGAGTTATAACTCTCTCGAACCCTTCTCGACAACCCTCCTCCAGCTTTGCTTTCGCCAAAACGACAACCGCGAATTCGCGTTTTTTTTTTTAGCGTCTTCCATGAAGATACTAATAAAAACGAGAACACCCTTGATACGTAGTAAAAAACGAAGATGGTCGAAACGAGTAAAAAAAAATATCGTTTCATCTTTATTCCTGTTGCAACCGAAATATCCGAATTTCCACCTGCTGCGAAAACGTAAATGTAAATAAAAAAAAAACGAAAATTGTTAACACATGTCCGGTACAAATGGATTTGTCGATTTTATCCCAAGGTGAATCGAGATCGACGATAAACAATGAGAAAAAAATAATTGTTACATATACTTGGCGGATACTACCTCGAAGTGTCAATCAACGAGATAAAGGAACACGACGGATGACGTTGCTGATTAATCGTTAAGAGGAGACGTTTCCAGCGGTTAGCGATTAGCGTTACGTTCAATCGTTTGGCGATTGAAAAGAGTGAGGAAAGAGCGAGAGTACGAGTGAGAAATTGTAATTCTGTGACATTTGGGAGAATAGACATATATATACACATATGTTCGTGTGTATATATATATACAGGGTTACTGGTAACTCGACGTATTCCTTGCAGGACGTCATAGTAGAGTTAAAATGCAATAAATTAAGCCACCAAATGTTCTGCCGAAGTTCAGTAGTTTTTTAGTTACGTTAGATTTTGATATTGATAATTTTTATATTTGATATTAGATATTGAAAATTGATATTGATTAAAACTACTAGTAATGTTAACGAAATTGTTTTAAATGATTTTCTCTTTTCGTGAAATGCACTCCTTCCTGTACTAAATCAAAAAAACGATTTTCATAATGTAGTCCATGACTTTGTATTAAGTTTTACACCTTTTTGGATATCTGGTAAGCCAAGGATATTTTCTAGTAATTTGTACATCAGGCGTAGTATTTTTTTTTTGCACTAGACAATATTTTTTATTAAGCAATAACAAAAATTACAAAAAAAATATTGTTTGATTAATGATCTCTGCTAAAGTTTTAGTCATTTTTGAACTTTTAATTATTAACAAAGATTTGCTGTGGCATCAACTATGATAAAAACTTAAATTTCAGTACAATTTTTTAAATTGTCTTCAAATGATTCAATCTGGGATTCTCCACGAATAAACTAAAAATCTAACTAACTCAAAAACTACTGAACTTCAGTAGAACATTTGGCGGCTTAATTTGCTGCATTTTAACTCTACTATGATGTCCTGCAAGGAATACGTCGAGTTACCAGTAACCCTGTATAGAGATTTTTTTCTTTTCATTCTTAATTTCGATAGATAAGGCACTTCCAAGCGTGAGGCTGGCTGGCTGAAAGGTATATTGTATTTATATGTATATATATGTATGCGAACAACGACATCCATATATAGATATATAGATATATTAACATATATGTGGTGCAACAACGAACATCAAACAGCAAGGTAAACAACGATTAAACAACACACCAAGAAACACCAATGATAACGACAACATCAACATCAACCATGATCATTATTATATTCACATATACTCGTGTGTGTATATGTATATCATATATATATATATATATATATATATATATATATATATATATATATACAGATATATATAAATAAATATACGTATACAAATAGGAAACAACCTCATCAACATCGCAACAAATATATGTATATATATTTATATTTATGTGTATATATAGACATATATATATATTTATATATTTATATACATATGCATTTATATACGCTTTCCAAAGTGTTTCTTGCATATATGTAATTTGTATAAACTTATGTATGTATATAGAGGTAATGTATAAGTCACATAGTATAATTATTAAAAGTACCATAGGGGAGCATAGAACGCTGATTTGCAAGATTCAGTATTTTTAATCATCGGTAGGAAAAAAAATAATTCAATCGTAATCCACATCCAGCATACGACATACCCAGAGCATTGGCCGTGTACAGTGAGAGTGACATAAAAGGGAATTTTTATTGATGAGATAATACGGATAATAATAATAATGATAATAATAATAATAACCATAATGGTAAGAATATTAATGAAGAGGACTAGTGTGCACGATGTAACGGAAGCTTGTCGTTGGAAATTCCGTTTAATACGTTTGTGATAAAACGGAATTCGGATATATGAAGATTATACTTTTTTTTTTTTTTAATTTTCGTTAAATTGTATTTAACATTGATCGAGATGTGAAATGATCGTCAATGGAAATTGAAACGGCACGTTATTGAATTTCGGTGCCGAATTGTGCGTTATTATTCTATATCTTTAATTCATTTAAATACCTTTTTTTAGAATCCACCAACGAGTAATATTTTTTTTTTCTTTTTTCAAAATCCCTTTATACCTCCCACGAATATTATTTTCCGTCGTGAATTTCCGAAGACGAGCTCTCATCAGGGTTTTAAAATTAAACACCGTAACTTCGAGGGATGTTCCTCGTCGCCTTGGAGAAACTTTTATTCCTTTTTTTTTCTCGATTTTTCGTTCTCGAAATGACGAGAAAAAAAATTCCATCCCCCTCGCAAAGAGAATATTTCTTTCCATTTTAAAAATATAATATTTTTCGATTGTCAACCCTGACATCATCGCTTCCTCATGAACAAAGTACAACAGGCATAAAAGTTCGTTTTACTGTCCAACGATGCCTCGATACTGTTCAGAAATTAAATTAGTGTGTTTTTCCACATTTTTTTCTAGTTTCCCAATTTTTCTGAAAATATAACGGGAACATCCCTCGACGATAACAAGGTTGAGCGCGGTCACCCCGGTGATCGGTATATGTATAATAAATATGTATACGAGTACAATATGCGTTGAGGCAAAAGTGGCTTTACGACATCAAGACGAGGGTTGGTGTGGCGAGAGGTTGTGGGGGGGGGGGGGCTTGGTCGGGTAGACAGACAGACAGACAGACAAACAGACAGACAGATATCAATTATTATCATTATATCGTGTGTACATGTATATATATGTAAAAATATATATTTATATATATTTGAACATAAATATAAATATATATGTATATATACACATAAAGACGGACGAACGGACAGACGCATTACAATGACACCAAATGAAACAGTGACAGCAACAAAGACAGAAAAAAGAGAGAGAGAGAAAGAGAGAGCTAGCGTATTGGGCGCAGGGCAGGTGGGAGACAAAAAGAGCTAATATGCTGCATTTAGCAAGATATAAACGTATATATATATATTTATGCATGTATAGAGATATATAAATTTCCGTAATTTATATTTTTATATATATATAAATATATAAAAATATATGTATATATATATAAATATGTGAATATAAATTTTTGTAATTTATATTTATATACATATAAATATATGTATATATACAAAAAGCCGCCCGTCCGTCTGTCCGTGCATGTCCCCAACCTCAGGGAGAATAAATACATTTTTCTTCCTCACAGCTTGTTTGTTTGGGTTTGTATTTGTATTTTTTTTTAGTTTACTCACAATTGGTCTTATGCTAATGAAAAGTCGCTTAATTATGATAATTGGCATTTGAGAGATTGGTAAATCCGGATTGTCGTTATCGACACGACGATTGTAACTTAGTTGTAACTTAGTAGCCGATCGAACGAACGGACGGACATCAGCCAGACGGACGGACAATAATAATATAGGGATAAGTGAAAATTACGAGACGCTTTCGAATCTATGTCGTCTATTAATTGCGCGACAGCGGAACGGCGATAAGGATCGAAGAAAAATTACGATCGTCTCGTTGTAACTCGCAACGATTTTCTTCTCTTTCAATTTTTGTTTTACGTTTCATTAATTGTATTTGCGAAAAAAAAACTGTTTGAATAGAAATAAAAACGAAAAAAAAAATAGAAAAAAAAACGATATTTCGTGATTAACATAAATTTCTTCGAAATCGATCAAAGCACGTTTCCCACCTTTTTTTTCTCTTCGATAGTTGGATAATTCTTCTCGGAATCTTTTGCCCGCGGTTTTTGCCACGGAAATCATTATTTAACGAATTATTATTATTTAAAAAAATTTTTTTTCCGTGATCCTACACGTACATACACGTGGCATTTTTCTCGCTGTAGAAAAAAAGTACCGCCTCTCGTGTGCGATTAACACACGTTTCTTTCCTCCTTTTTTATTTTTCTACAATTAATTTCTCGATTTTTCTTTCTTTACGTGCCCTCTTCCGGGTTTTCTCGTATCGGTGGTTCGATTACTTTTTTTTCCAAATTTTGTTTCACGCCGTACCAAAGACTTGGAAAAACGAAGGGGTGCATTCCAGATCGATTTTTTTTTTTTTTTGAATTTTCACATTTTCGGATTTTTTTGTTGTTGTTTTTTTTTTGTCGTACTCAGAACAATAACACAAGTACGTAAATGGTAATCGCGCACAACAATCGTGCACACAGCTGCAGGCGGCTAATTCAGCACACTTAATGCAACATCGACATCATATATAATATATATATATGCATATTTAAATATATATCTTTATATACACACACATATATGTAGTATGTACATATATAAATATATAAAAATGTATGTATATAGATATATATGAGTATATAAACATCGAAATATGTGTTAGATTATTACTTCGTGATATAAAGGTTCGAAGTTGATAGGGACGTTGGTTGGTGACGATTGCGTTGACGATGGACGATTTCGTGGCTCGATTTAATTCGTCATATCGACAAACGAACGTCAGGCCTGAACTCCTGGTGATCGAGAGGTACCATTTTATTTTTAAACGTAAACTATCCATTTTTTTTTTCTAAACGTATACAAATAAATAAATAAATATGTATATATGTACGTATATATTAAAATCTATAAATATATATATATAAAAACGAAATTATTATCCCGGCTCGCGTAATTTCGACACGTTTCAAAACTTCGTAGAAACTCACCTTCCAGCCCTTGACGATTTTTCAATCCACGCGCTTTCGGCACTTTTTCATCTCCATACGAAAAACGAAGATACAAAAAAAAAAAAAAAAACAAAAAATTTCTTTCCCACTAATTTCGCTACGATCGCGAACGAAGAAAACCCTGTACGATCAGTCAAGAGCTGGGAGGGCGATTCGACGTAAAACTCCTCGTACATCGTACCGTCGAAACATTTTTTCGGAGGCAGGATCTCTTCGTCATCGACAAAGACACAAATCCTTTATTGCGACCGGTCTTTTTTCAAAACTCCGTACGTGGGGCGACACACATATATAAATATATTGATATATATATAAATATACATATGTATATATACATAGAAATATATATATATATTAAGTGTAGTAAAAAGAAATCCATTATTTTATGAAATCAATAAATCAGAAAACTGTGGCGAAAATTTGGTTAGTACGAAATCTCATATTTCTAACGCCATCTAGTGTAACCCGATCGAACCTATACAACGCGAGATATAGATAACTTAAGTCAGCTATCGGAAAAATCATGGATTTCTTTTTACTACACCTATTATTACAAAGACATATACGTATATATATTTATATTTATACAATACTTTGCAGAAAAGAAGAGATATACAGAGAAGAGACGTGACATTAGACAAGCAACCGCTAACGTTCCAGAACGATGCCAATAGTATAAATGGTGTGGGCCAATGTGTAAATATACATATATATATATGAGTGTATGTATAAATATATATATATAATTTGTATATTTATATATGTATATATACATACAATACGTATATGTAGAGAGAGAGAGAGAGAGAGAAAGAGATATAGAGAGTGCAGCACAACTACCAATAGTATACCATATCAAGAGCCATGACGAGCGCGCGCGAATATAAAACGACGTATTTTAATTCGCGTTCAATCAATCCCAACGAGCGAATCTTGTAGGTGTTTTATATTATTATTATTTTCATTCAAAATGTCCCGTGCTGGCTCGTTCTCGATACACGTATAAATATATCAATATACGTAATACACACATATAATAATATAAAATGACACGAAAGTGCTGCTAAGGGGGCTTATAAACACATACGTACGGGCACTTCTACGTGAGATGGGACGATTTTCAACCGGAGAATGTTATTTTTTTTTCTCTTTTCCTGTTTTTTTTTTTTTTGTTTTCACGATTTATCGTTTTCGCGAAAGAAAATTAGTTAATTCGGGACTTAAGGAACTTCGTTAAAGGGGAATTAAATTTGGCAGTTTAGAGGATTCGAACATTTTTTGGAGATATGGAAAAGAAATTTTCGGATGCTGAAAAAAGTTTTGTAGAAACCGAAAAAAAATTGTAGATACTGAAAAAATGTTTGTAGATACCGAAAGGAATTTTGCAGAAACGAAACGAAAATTTGCAGACACGAAAAAATTTTTTTTGAATAATAAAAAATTGTTTGGACTGTTCAATCGATTTTTCGAGATCGTTTCTTAACTTTGAAGACATTGTTGTCGAGAAATTAATCATAAATAACATTGAAATAGCGGAGACACAAAAAACTAAATTACAATTTTAGAAGTTCTCAATGAATCAAGGGAAAATTTTTTTTCGTATAGCTAAAAAGTAAGAAAAATATAATTTATTTAGTTATTTTCTTCGATCCATGAAATGGAAACGCGGGGTAAATTATTCCCGAGATGGTTTTTTAAAGTACATTATTTTCTTTTTCCTAATTAGATATTTTATTGAAGTGTTTATTTTTGTTTCATTAGTAATTATGCGCTGGGAAGTCTCGAGTTTTATATTTCTCGTTTTTTCTTTGAAGCTGAGGTAAAGGGGGGGTTTAAACGTAACCTGGAAATCTCCTGATTCGCGTGAGTAGTTTTTCCGCGCTGAAAAACGTCCCTCTTCGTGTGAGGCCCGCATTATGAATGGATTTGTAGTTTGTCGTACAGTGAAAATGCAGTGAAACACAATTAGATCGTGCTTGCAGATCGCTTTGTCAACGAAAGCGTATCGTGAATGGAAAATCGAGAAATAATTGAATAACCTTCAAAAACTTTATAGCTCGAAGAGAATTTATCTTGAAAATCATAATAATAAATATCTGTTGTACAGAACGTAGAACCAACTATTTTTTAAATTATTGTGAAAAAAAATAATTATCTCACTGCAATGAGGATTTTAATACTTCCAAACCCACTGATCTTAAATTTTTTTGCGCCAATTTTATTGAAAATAAAAGGGAGTGAAGTTTATAAAAATAACATAAATAAATAATATTAATTAAAATTATACAAATAGTTAATAAAAATAGCACGGAGTTTAGTAATGACGAGAAAACCGTGGATTTGAAATTCGCGCTGAAAATTATTGTTCAACCAACAAAGAAATTTTTTTGGAAATTTTAATGCTATGATTTATCACAGTCGGAAAATAGCGTGGAAAATTTTATTGATTTTTCGAAATTGCTTCCTCAGATATTGTCGAAGTTTTTATTGAGATATCAAATAAAAATGATCTCAAAATATCGAAGGCACTAAAATGTAACAAGCAATAAATTACGATTGTTCAGCCAATTTCTGGATCGAATCATTCCAGTGAATTTCAATTTACATTGTTCAAAAAAAATTAAAAAAGATGGTTATAAATAAAGATTGAAAACAACAAAAAACATAATCCAATTTAAAAAAAGTCCTCGTATACTAATATCATTTAGAGAAATTTATTTTTTATTTCGTCAAAGAAATTATCAATGAATTAAAAATAAATGTTGAATAAATACAATTTTTTATTTTTTGAAAAATTCTTTAAAAAAACATTGTCACGACTGTACAATAAAATAGGTAAGTAAGTTTTCATTCTATCATTTTCTTACGAATGAATTTGTTAAGTTTTTACTACATAAATTTGTTGTTTTTTATTATATTAATTTCTTAATTTTTTACGAAATATGTGAGTATCCTTTAATATTGATTTTTTTACGAAATTACTGTGTTACTTTTTTATATATTATATTTTTCCACAATCGAGCTTTCAATAAATTAAAATAAACATCAATTTAAGCTTTCTTTTAAATTTTCGGTCTGAATTACTTCGAAATAAATTTGAAATAAATATGGATATACATTTATGTAAAAAAATGTTCCCAGGAGAACATCGTTGTGATCGCATAGTGAAAATTACAAAATTAAAAATTAAAAAAAGCCCACTTTAAAAATTCTCTAAAGAAAAAGGAAACAAAAGAAAAAATATATCCCAGTTAAATGATCCGCGATACATTTTCGTTGAATCGACGTAGAATACATGTATCATCCATCGCATGAAAAGTAGACACGTAATTACCGCGCAACGTGTACGTGTATACGTGTGTCAGGTGTTGATTTATACGTTCGTGTAAAAAACGACAATTATTATTTATGTGCGCGCGCTCGAAGAGAGTGAGACAATATATATAACAATCACGACGCACAAATAAATATGCACGTACGTATATCGATATATATATAAATGTAGGATAGATAGATATAACATCATAACCAATCACAAAGTACCTTTTGGTCGAGTTTTAGCGAGCTTCTCTCTACGCTCGGGCTCAGACTGAAACAGAGATCACGCGTAATGTAGCTTATTAGTGATTCTCATCAGTCGTCTCTTGAATCGTCGTTGTCGTCGTCCCAGTCCTCGTTCGATTTCTCTTTTCAACTTTTGTTCTTTTCTCGTGATAGCAAAACATTTCCTTGCTTTTTTTCAATTACGAACACAGGAGTTTCGCGACTTATAGAAAAAAAAAAGGAAACAAAATAAAATGTAAAAAAAAAATGTAAAAATTCGCTCGCATTTATCGGCACTGATCGTGTAAAGTCTTAAAGTTGCTTGTCTGCACGAGATTTCCTCGATTTTCATCCCTTGCCTTTTCTCGTCCCTTCTCAAACGCATTTTCATTTTTGGCATTTAATTCATGGTTTATTATTTTTTATGTATATTTTTTTTTTCGAATACTTTCCTTCCTTTCTCGAGGAACAATAAAATCCTCAACGCAGCCTCGTTACTTACGCGTATGATGGCCGGGCCAACTCGGATTGGGTCTATCGCACACTCAACATTTTTTCCACTTTAGCCCCTTTTTTTTGAAAAACCAGAGGGTGGCGGAAAAAGAGAGTGAGAGAGAAAGAGTTGACGATGAGAGCGTTTATTTATACCCTAATGACTCTTTTGGAAAAGTTTAAAACATGATAACAAAAAATAAACTATAGAAGCCAAGAAAAAAATAGAAATTAAATAAAGAACGAATTTTTCCGACATAATTAATAATTGTAACTTTGGAAAAAAATAGAAATTAAAAAGTAGGGTTGAAAGAAAGAAACGGAGGGAAAGTTGATGATGATGATGATCATGGCAGAATTTATTATGTTCAATAAGGACTTTCGGGCAAAGCAGAGAAAACCAAAATACAAATACAAAAATACAAAATGATTTTGAAAAAAGGAGAGAAAGAGAGAGAGAGCGAGGGAGGGAGAGAGAGGGAGATAAAATGGGTAAAAGGGAAGCTCGACGTTATAAATCTACTTCGTACCATTTGTTTACCCTTCCCCTTCCCACACATTTTCACAACTTCGAAAAATCGTTTTATCCGCGTTTTTTTAATCCAGCTTCCAACACCTTTATTACCGTCGTCATAGCGATTGTCATTAAAGACATTTCGATGTTAGATGTCAGTCAAATCAGGGTTCAACCAAGCGGGGTAAAAAAAACAGAGAAAGGGATGGAAAGAGATGTTGGAGGATTACGAAAACATAAACGAGAAACCCATCGAAGAAGAACTTCGAGATTCGCATCCTTCGAACGCGATGGAAACCTTTTTTTTCTTTAATTTTCTTGTTTGTTTCAAAATTTTTCATCTTTTCCACTCTTGTTGCAGTCGTTATCGATTTTCTGGGGATCGGGGATCCCCGATGAGGATTTCGAAGAAACGAACGATTTACCTTCGGCCAAATCCGCGGTAAAAATTTTTTTCATCGCCGTTCGATTTTTATCGAAAATAAAATGAATTTTCATTGCGTTTCACCGTGGCAGCTTCAGCATCGTTTTCCCGCAGATGATCCCTGTGATAGCCTGACAAACGAGGAATCGTGCATCCTCGGGGTCACGAAGAATTCGTCGATATATCGTACAATCGTTGTTATCGATTATTACGATCATTTTTTTTTTTTGGTTATTTTTTATTTAATTTTTTTTCTTAATCAACGACTTACGGGGCATTTTTTTTTTAACTATAGCAAAGAAGAACGTACCCGTTTGCGAGTGCGGCGAGTCCATTCCTCGATGTCCATCCTCGGGCCTGAGAACAGGTGAGAAGGTTGGGGCGCTCGAGACCGAGACCGTCGGTGCCTTTTCAGTCTTGTCGTTTCTTATGAGCTGGTGCACCGGCGGTGGACCTGCGTTTCCAAAAGCAACAAAAGAAAAATACCAAGGGAAAAATGGGCAGAACGGAAAAAAGCGGAAAAACCAAAAAAAAAACGAATTTTCTTTCCTTCACGAATTATCGTGGAAACGAGCTTTTTATTTTTTATATCATTTTTGACGCGCGGAAAAAACGCGAACGATTTGCTTTTTTACGAATTATCGAGTCGTCGGAATAAAGTTTCTTTTTTCGTTTTTAACCCGTGCGGAAAATTGACAGGACTTGACATGAAAATAAATTAAAATATATAAATATTATTAAAATATTAAAATATTTATATGTTTTATATAATTTTTATTATAAAAATTAATTTTTAAGCTTGTTTAGGGTCAGGGTTTATTTGAGACTTTCTTACTAAGGAAAACTTCGGATAACCCCTTAAAAACACTCATCGCGCGCCCCCTATTGGGATTGCCATAATGGGATCAATTTTGGCTTTATAAGAATCGATCATCTGGAACCAATATGAATAGCTTCGACTAAATAATATCTCATATATAAATTGCTGAACTCGATTCCTCAATAATAGCTAAAAAAAACAGGATAAAATCACGAGAGTCTATTAAAAATATAATATATATTTTACGACCAATTTCTAAATATTTTTTATAGTAAATCATTTGTTTGTTTTGACATTTTTTTGTCACATTTGAAGTGACCAATATTCAATCTCAATATTTTTCATGGCAAATCATTTGTTTGTTTCAACACTTTTTTGACACATTTAAACTAACCAATTTCTGAATATTTTTCATGGAAAAAATGATGTAATGAATAACGAAAAAGACCCTATCGGACAGGTAACCTTAAGGAGCCTCATTATTCAGCCTTCAATTGCATTCGGTAAAATAGTGTGATCAGCCACGAAAGCTCATATCAGGCTACCTGATTAGTGCCTTAACATAATCCAAGAAATTCTACACGACCCCAATGGAAGTCGCAATTGAATTTCGGCACGGGATCGGGTCGAAAGCGCAACCATAATTTTTTGAAAAATCCGAAACGTCCTCTTAACGTTTTAATTTTTTCAATTTTTGCGAATAGCGTCAAATACCGTAGACGAAAAGTAATTTTTGTTTCTTCGGATCGTGTAAATTGAACGTTCGTTTCGAGGTGATCAAACGGATCGGCAGGAATGATCGAGTTGGTAGCCGCTGATGTACGGTCCGATGTCTGGGTGTACAGGGAGAGATTTTCGAAACTTACTGAAGCTAGCAGCGGGCTGAGCGTGATCCGCGGCCGAGGCTGCGGATGGTGGGGTGTAGCTGCTGCAGTAGTACGGCGGATGCTCTATTTTGATCGCGTTTATTTGAGGCTGCATGTCGCTGAGGTCATGCAGTATGGACGCTGAAAACGAAACGCATATGAAACGCACACGTACACGCTTATAACTCCACGAGTCTCTAATATTTCAACGTGAGCTTATCATACGTATGTAGTAATGATAACAACAACAACAACAACAACAACAATGATAACAACAATAGCAACCGCAACAACTATAAAATATAATAATAACAATAATAATTGTGGAAGTAGCGATAGAAAGATCGTAACGTCAGTATCGTTTGGACGATAAGAAATGCCTGTGTTGAAACCCTATAAAAACAGCTGGTAAAGATATCTTACGTGATACTGATAATAATAATAATAATATATGGCTTAAATCGTTAAATCGTTTGTTCGATTTATTCATTTTTTAATACTAATAATAATTATTTTTTATACTAATAACTATGATTTTTTATACTAATAATGATAATAATGATAATATATCGCTAAGTCATTAAATCATTGGACCAATTTATCTTTGCATCCTCCAATTCATTTGACAGCTGGAAATCACGACATCAAGTGTGGAGATTTTCTCATTTTTTTAAACTAAAATTAATGCAAAATTAATTCGTGACGAGAAAAACGAAAATAACAATCCCAAAGGTTTTTCAATATATTTCGTAACGACGAGGTCACATTTCCTGACGAAATAGTTTGTTTCGTAATGAAATATCCCATAGATGACACAAAATAAATATAATAAAGCAGATGTGAAATATAATAATGAAAAATGAATAAATAATGATTAATAAAGCAAAATAAAGTAATAATAAAATAATAATAAATCATTAAATACTAGTAATAATAATAATAATAATAATAAAATAATCAAATAAAAATAATAATAATAAAATAATCAAATAAAAATAATAATAATCAAATAATCAAATAAAAATAATAATAATAAAATAATCAAATAAAAATAATAATAATCAAATAATCAAATAAAAATAATACAAATAAATGAGATATAAATAAAACGAGATGTACCGATAAATCTTCGTATTTCGAATGTAAAGTAATTCAACCGCCATCGGCTCATTGTTGTTCGGTGGTTCGATGCGCACTTCAACGACCACATTAATTCGATTTCCCATGTATAATCTGAGTTTGGTCTCATTCGCGGTCACTCCTACAACGTTCGATCGTGATCGGTCAAGTTCTGTTAGTTTTGCCACGCGTACGTGTTTGCGCGTATCTTTCGTGACGAAAAAAAAAACAACAGCAACATCAGCAACAAAAAGCTTCGATGCAAGAGAAAAACGTTAAAATGGAGGAAAGGATGAAAGAAGGTGGGGGGAGGAGAAAATAAATAAGAGTAACAAGAGGAGAAAAGGGAGGGGGAAAGAGGGACGGAGGTTTGTACATGAAGATTCAAACGGCGTTTTCGAAGTTGAACTAGTTCGATCGGTCGAACGAACCCGCCACGATGACGACGAGAGAATAAGCCGTGTGTGGGTCTAGGATCGAGAAATCAGACCAACAGACCAATGTACAGGGTGTCACGGGAGAAACGGAACATCTGAATATTTCCGCTCGATTTAAAAATCGAAAAAATCCGCACATTTTGAAATTCGAAGAAAAATGGAAAGCAAAAAAACTCGTGAACGTTGAGTTATTGTTCATTCAATGGTTCTAGGTTAGAGGTCCTTGGAAGGTCATTATACGTTATACGAGTTTGAATGTTTCAACCATTTCCCATTTCGATCATAGTGGTCGAACGGGATTGACTTTAGCCTGTCAATTTTCAAAGCTGTCGTGTATAAAAATTTATTCATTGGACACGAAACGGTGAAATGTGAAAAATCGTGAGTAGACGAAAGCGTGAAAAAGGTACTTTTACGATTTAAAAAAATGTTGTGTATTTAAGGGCATGACGAGCACACCTCCCTCTACTTCGGAATTTTGAAACCACTATTCTCTCAATCTTCTGAACCAATTGGTACGAAATTTGTTGTGTGCATTGAAGACGATGGTACCGAGGGCCTCCTGCTCGCCATTTTGAATAACAATGTTTAATCCTTGAAAAATCGTGACGAGAAACCGAGAACACACCTCCCTCCACTTCGAAATTTTGAAACCACTATTCTCTGAATCGGCTGAATCAACCGGTATGAAATTTGTTGTGTGCATTAAGGACGATGGTACCGAGGGCCTCCTGCTCGCCATTTTTGATAAAAATGCTTCATCCTAGAGAAATCGCAACGAGAAACCAAGAACACGCCTCCCTCCACTTCGAAATTTTGAAACCACTATTCTCTCAACCGGCTGAACCGATCTCTACGAAATTTGGTGTGTGCATTCAAGACGATGGCACCGAGGGTCCCCCGCTCGCCATTTTGGATTCAAACGTTTCATTCTTCAAAAATCGCGGTTTAAAACATTTCATCTATCTCTCTCGCACTCCTGTGTCTCTCGGTAACGTTCTTCATGCCCTTAACCTCAAGAATGTTCGACCAGTCGATTCTATCCACACCGTTTACGAAGAGTTGAAGAAAACTTGAATGACTTTGAAAAAAAAAAACAAAAATGCACAAAAAATTCAAAGTAAGTTTACGACAGCTATATGCGTTTTTCCGAACCGTTGAAATTCCGATGTGGACATACTTCGAACTCTCAAACGCAACGGACGTTATTCTCGCGTTTTGTCTTGAGTCACCCGGTATATGTTATAGTTTCACCCCGAGAGGTACGGTGGGTACGTGAAATGAATACGGCATAGGAATATTGGGAGACTCCCGGACAAGGAACAGTCTCCAAGCGTTGGGGTCGCCAACACGCCGGGATTCGCCTCTCCTCTGGGAACACGCGCGTGACGACCAATTCGGTTCATTCTCCTGCAGCGTCCACCACCGCCACACCATAGTTTGCCCATACTCGAGAGCGTACGCGACGAGCCCTCCATTCGCGCAAAAAAGGATGGCCTTTGCGGCCATCGTTCTGCCCTTAAGGCGAGGTGACAGCCGCTCGGTCGGTAAAAATCCCTCGGCGTATCCTTTTTTCCATCGATGACCACACACCGGGGAAAAACCAACGCTCGTTCTTATTCCGATAGCGAACGAATCGGGACCATTGTTTATTTCACTTTTTCTATTTTTTTTTTTTTTTATTTTTCTTTTTTTACGCTCGATCGGGGAAAATATTTCAAATTTCACCTTCTCCTACATTCGAACGAATTCATTCCGATGGAGTATTGCACTTTTTGAAAACCAAGAAAATCGAATCTTCGACAGGCAGGAAAATGAACGTTTCAAAGGAAAAAATTAAATTGGTACAACGAAATGGATTTTTTTTTTTCAAAGTGGAATTTTCAAAAAATAAACATTGAAAAACAGCACCTTTGAAAAAATATCCGGCATAGCGAATCTTCGGGAGGTGACTCGAAGAAGTGAGCATTTAGAAGGAAAATAGAAATGAAAATAACGAGATGGAGTTTTTTTATTTTGAAGAAGTTGGATTTTCAAAAAATTAAATCACAGCACTTTTTTAAAAATTCCTCGAATTTTCAGGAGGTAACCCAAAAAAGCGAACATTTTAAACGCAAAAAAAGATTAACATAAACAGATCGATCTTTTTACTTCGAAGAAGTGCAATTTAAAAAAAATAAAAACAAATCAATAGAACTTTTCATAAATCCGGCGAATCAAATTTTTGGGAGGTGACTCGAAGGAGCGAATATTTCAAAAGAAATAAAAAGATTCACAATATGGATTTCTCAAAATATCCTATAAACCGCACAAAAAAAAGTAAAAAAAAAAAAACAAAAAGAATAAGAATATGGAGTTCGGGCAAAAATTTAAAGAAGTGAAAATTTCGACCCAACACATTTAAGATAAAGCGGTGGAATAATTAAATATTTTCAAGAAATCGAATTCAAAGAGGAATAAAAATATGAACGATCTTTCAAGTCTTTTTCATTACTGTTTAATCATTTTTTTAGTCACAATTAAATTATTTAATAAAAAAAATTCATTATTTTTTAAATTATTTAATAAAAAAAATTCATTCTTTTTTAAATGATTTAATAAAAAAAACATTATTTAATAATCATATATTTCCAAGTTGCAAAATCTTCGAACCAGGTTTTCAAAAAAAAAAAATAAAAAACTAGATTCACCTCACAAATGTCACCGAGAGTGGACATGTATACAGACGATTTTTCATTTTCTAGCCCGAAATGGTCGAGAGGAACGCAGGCTCGAAGGCTCAGGGGGCTGTTGGCGATATTTCGCGATTCCGGTCCAGGCCGAGGGAACTTGGCGAAAAAAAGAAGACCAGGTGGTGGGCGAGCTAGGGTTGAATAGAGAAAGGACTAGATGGTGGAGTGAAAAGGAAAATGAGGGAAGAAAAGGAAAAAAAAAATGCTGTCTATGCACGAGTCGCATAAATGACTGTGGGCGATAGAGCCCAATGTGCGAAGCATTGTCGGGAGAGAGAATCCGATGGGGAAAAAAAGAGAAGAGAGATGAGCCTGCCACACGCTCCAGGGACGCAAAAATGTAGCCCGGTCTCGTCGAAAACGGGATGTTTTTATCTCGATTCTCACACGCGTGGATCGGTGTATGGATACGTGAAAAACGTATATTTTTCGGGCCTATCACATCCGTGCAACGTTGGCGATCATCAGGCCCGATAATTTCAAGGACAGTCCTGGAAGTAACTTTCGTTTCGAAATTCCTTTTCCAAACGGTAAAAAAAGAAAAAAACGAACTTCGTCCTTTTATATTCATCATTTCCATCCCGCCTTTTTTTCCCGATTGTTTTTTTTTTCCTCTCGTCCGATTTTTCGGAAAATTTTTGTCATTCCGCGTTCTCGAACCCGGAGGGAATTCAGTTTTTTGTTTCGCGCCACAGGGCACGGTTTTCATTTTTTCCTTTTTCTCTTCTTCATACGAAAAGAAAAAGATCATATAAAAAAAAATTTTTTTTTCAATTTTTTATTCGTAACGAAAACTTTAAAAATTGCTAAAAAAAAAAGGCAGCGCCCCAATTGTACCCAATAGCGGTTGCAATCGGAAAAAAATTTAACTCGCCAAGTGTGCGAGAGTTTTCTTTTCTTTGATCATCTCCTTTTGACCTTCTTCACTTCCCAAGGACGAAAGATCATTGGTCGAATTATCACAAACGAAAAAAAAATAAAGGAGGTGGAACTGAGCAGAGGAAGAGGAGGGGGGGAGCACTACATGCATAAATAATATCCTGGAGCGTCTTTTTTCGATCTTTGCTTCAACACCTGCGACTCTTGTAGAAAAAAAAAACAGAGAGACGAAGACAGAGAGAAAGAGAGAAAGAGAGAGGGAGAGAGAAAAAGAGATGCTGGAAGAAGTCTGATAGTCGTGGGGCAAAGAAACTCGGGTTTTCCAAGCACGATCTTGATTTCGCTGCGCGTACATCTACGCCCACATCCCGGCCATCCCTTCGTCCGAGTCACAGCGTTTTTTATTTCTACCACTTTTCCTACTGTTTCCTCCTCTTTTTTCACTCAAGTCGCATCCTCGTTTCGTTTCTTTTTCGGTTTTTCCCTCTTTCTTGTCTTTAGACTGCCACCTTTCTTTCCCCACTCGGATTGTCCAGCTCGTTTGCATTTGCCCTTTATTTCCGGTTTTATCTTTTTTGCTCTCAATTCTCTTTTCTCCTTTTTCTCCTTTTTCTCCTTTTTCTCCTTTTTCTCCTTTTTCTCCTTTTTCTTCCAACCCCCCTCCCCTCCTCTGCTTTCGATAGTTCTTCCCATTCGGGTTAGAAAAATGCATTGGTCTTAACCCTCTATATCATGATGTAGACTGTAAGCAACATACCGTTCGACCTACCACTAAATTCATACGATTCATTTTTTGACATTATATCGCACTGTATACCGTAGTCTACGAACAGAAGTAACGAACAGGTACTAAAACTTATCACTAGATGGCGTTACCCGTCACAAATTTAATTTTTTTTTACAAAGTCGTTAGTGGTTTGAACAATTTCGCGTGTGCTCCGAATTGAACATTATTTAAAAATAGTTTTTTCGTATTTTAAGGCTTTATTGTGAATAACATGGACAGGTAAGTGTTTAAATATTTGATATTTAACGTTATCAATAACATTTATTTTCATTATTTTGCTCTTTTTTTGTAAATTTGTTTGGGTTTGTTTTTTTTTTTTTGGAAAATAATTGAATAAATGAAAAACTATGAAACACGTATATTCTTATTTTGTTTTAATTACCCGTAAACCACGAAAAATAAAAAATCCATGTTTTTGAGTTACAGAGGGTTAAGACTCGCAATTTTCTGTACCGATCGCCATAATCTTTACTTTTCATTTTCTCGTTCTCAGGAAACGAGGAAAGAGAGATAGAGAGAGACGTTAATATCTTTGCTGCCAAGCAATTAAGTTGACAATCAAACGAGAAATTCTCCACGCGTGAAATGATAAACAAATAAAATAATATTAACGGATAAATAAAATAAAGGAAGGATCATTATGCAAAACAAATAAGAAAAATAAGAAAAATAAGAAAAATAAGAAAAATAAGAAAAATAAGAAAAATAAGAAAAATAAGAAAAATAAGAAAAATAAGAAAAATAAGAAAAGAAAAATAAGAAAAATAAGAAAAAGGCAGAGCGAAAGAGAGAGGGACAGAGAGTGAGAGAGAGAAAGAGAAAAAGAGAGAGAGAGAGAAAAGCGCACTGCGTTGCGATTCGGAAAGCGCTGCTGCTGCAGTTTCCGCTTCGTGGCTCGAATCGCACCGAGTAAAAGAACAAGAGTGAAGAAGCGAGAGACGGAGTGGGAGGGAGAGGAAAAGCGTGAAAGCAAAGCTGATGCTCGAGGGAAGCTGGTGCATCGCGCTCTAGCTCACGCGAGCTTCAAGGCAGTGTGAGCCCGTGAGCATTGTTCGGCTTCTATTAATACGCCCGGGTTGCATACTAATCTACTGCTGGTCGCCCCTCTGCGGTGTGCACTACTCGCTTAGGATGAGAAAGAAACGGAGGAAGAGACAAAATGAGAGAGGGACGAAGAAAGAGTGAGAGAGAGAGAGAAGCAAAGAGAGAGAGAGGAAAGAGGGATAATGATGATAATGATAAATTTTATTATGCCCTAGAATTAACTATCGGGCAACATAATAATCTTAACAATATTGAAAATAATACAAAAATAATACAAAAAATCCAGAAAATAATAAAATAAAATAATATAAAATGAGGGAGAGGGAGATGATGATGATGATGATGATAAGATTTATTATGCCCTAGTAATACTTTCGGGCAAATAAGAGAGAGAGAGAGAGATTGATTGATTGATTGATTGATAAAATTCAATATACCCTAGTTAAAACTATTCGGGCAAAAAAGAAGTACAGAATATGAGGATAAAATAACCAGAAAAACCTATTCGAAGAAAATGAAGATACATAATAAAATACATAATAATATAAACATAATAATATAACCATAAGTTACAAAATAATATAACCAGAAAACCTAATCGAAGAAATTGAAGAAGTATAACAAAAATAAAAGTAAAATAAAGTTATACAAGTAAATTAAGATAATAATAAAAATGAAAGAATATAAATATAATACAGAAAATAGCAAACAAAATTCAAGCAAAAGACCAAGTCTCGACCAAGCGCCAGATATCGGAGAGAGGAAGAGGGAGAGAGAGAGAAGAAAAGAGAGAGAGAGAGAGAGAGAGAGAAGACGCGAGTTGCATGGAAAGAGGTGAATATCAGGAGGGAAAAGCTTTTCGTGATCTCTCGCGCTCTAGCATTTTGTCGACGGTGCGTTTTAGATCGACCCCCCTCTTGCCCCCTTCGCTTTATCTCGACGACATCGCGTTTTAGACCTGCTTACACATTTGTGTAAAGTAACAGTAGTTGCGAGATATCCGGCTTGGCTTATCCCTGAAGATGCTACCGCACGAGATGTCACATGATTTTTTTATCGCTTATAAATTGTACATTTTGTTTATTATTTTTTTTTTAGAAATGTAATGAATGAAGAGAAAGAGAGAGAAGGGGGGAAGAGAAGGAGAAAAATGGTGGGAAAAAGAGAGAGTAATGGAAATTATAATCAAGGCATGTCACAATCGATGAGTAAGCTGCGAATATCCTTAAGGGATTAAAGTAGGGTGACGATTTAAAAAAAAAACCTTCGTCACTCGAGACAAATAAAATTGAAAAGAAAGATCCAGCAAGCCGTGCAGGAATTATAGATCGGAACTGAACTTGTAACTATGATAGAACCACTAGTAAAATTTTAAATGCATTTTTTTTTTCAAAATTGGATTTGTAGGAGAAAATAAAGTGTAAGCGATTTTTCGATATCGAATAACCGCTTTGACTCTTTCTTTTCAAAGTGTTTGTTAGTACTTAACGATGATTACGTCACGTTTTTTTTTTAATTTAAAAAATCAGGATTTATTAATAATTGGAAGACAATAACGGAGAAAACTCAGTCAAGCCTTAACTCGTTATGTTTATTAATAATTTATTCAATTTTTTTATTACGTTAATTTTATTAATAATGTTATTATTTAAAAAAAAACTCTTTTTGTCGATTTTTTATCGCTGTTTTTTTTCGAAAAATCGTAGAAACCGATTTTGTTCCATTAAAACGTGATAATATTATAAAAGTTTATCTTTTATACTTTTTTTGTACTACTTTGTTTTTAAACTATTTTAATCTCAAAGAAAACTAGAATTTTTACTGTTTGGGTTTGTATCGTTCGTTCCTACCTACCAATTTAAAACAGTCAAAGTCAAAATGCATCGTTGAGTCCTTCACGATCAAAAGTATTAAACAAGATCGCGTATAACGTTTTCTATAAATAATCTATTCCAACGAAATTTCGTTTCGACAATCGAAATTCGAAATTCGTTTCGAAATAAACATTGATTTCGAGCAACTTAATTAACATTTAAATAACATTTTCAATTATATATTCGACTAAATAAAATAAAATAAAATAAAATGTATTCAACAACCCTAATTTTCGTAACTGTTAAAGCCTAACTCTTCAGCAACGAGCTCGCAGCGAGATAACGGAATTGCGATCGCGCGTGCGCAATAAATCGCGTGAATCACGGCGAATCGAGAAGCCCTGATATTTTTCGGACGTAACGGAAAACGAAGAAAAAAACAAAGGATGCTTTCAAAAGGTATTTCGGAAGCAGCTAACAATTACCTTTCGAAAGCATCCTCGGCGTGATGTTCTGTACAATTGAATTACAGCCTACGGGTACAGTGGATGAATAAATTTTCGGTGAGGTCCCTGCTCACGTCAGAGATACATAAATGGAGAAACAAACAAACAAACGAAAAATAGAGACGAAAAAAAAGTAACGCGGCGATTGGTATTGAAGGATAAATTACCGCAGGAGCCAAAAAAATATCATTATTGGCGCAAGCCCACAAATTCCCTTTCGTGTCGTATTCCTTTTAGGCCACATTTGAACGTTTCAGAAAATGCTTGTGAATTTTTGTTTCTCTTCGTCGTATTTCTCGCGAAAACAAAAAGTCTTTTATTTATTTTTCATTTTTGTTTTGTTTTGTTTTTTTTTAAATTCATTTTTCGATTTCATTCACGTCGTACCTTTTGAAAGCATCCAGAGCTCCTTCGAGCTGAAGACACCGGTCGCGAGGATCGTGTCGTTGCAGACGACACCGTTATAAAGTTCGTGGTATCCTGTACCTGGGAACAAACCCAATACCTTTTGAATGAACGTTCTCCATTCGTTCTCTCCCTTTCTCATTCACATCCCATTGTCCGTCTCCTTATCTCGAGTTCCTTTTGTTTTTCTTTTTTTTTTTCTCGTTTAATTTTATCGATCGATCAACGCCTCGGGGTATTGGGTTTCCGCGTTTGCATAAAAATCAACGATTCCAAGGTCGAGTTCGAGTTTCGCGGGAATAACCCGATCACGAGTATTATCGGTTAATCCGCGTTGTTTCGTTGTCGATCTCGTTGCGCAATTGTTCGGGTCGCGATTCCCGAGAAACTCGAAAACGCGAAAACCCCGAAGTAATTTTCAAAGCCAGCGGAAAGCTCGAGTGTGATTTTGAGTATTGTTCATAATCGATTAAATGATATGAAGAAAATCATATATATGTATATATATACCGGGTGTTTCATAATTACTGACCCACACGGGATTGGGGTTTTGGGGGGGATTTGGGTTTGTTTGGGTTTGTTTCGCAATCGTGCCAAGGCGTTTTTTCGATCCGTCCATTATTTTTCAAATGAGAGCGATTTGAATTTCGTATTGTTGTTTGGGTTTGTTTGGATTTGTTTGGCGACCGTGCCAAGGCGTTTTTTCGATTCGTCTATTAGTTTTCAAATGAGAGCGATTCAAATTTCGTATTGTTGCTTGGGTTTGTTTGGGTTTGTTTAGCAATCGTGCCAAGGCGTTTTTTCGATTCGTCTATTAGTTTTCAAATGAGAGCGATTCGAATTTCGTATTGTTGTTTGGGTTTGTTTGGCAATCGTGCCAAGGCGTTTTTTCGATTTGTCCATTAGTTTTCAAATGAGAGCGATTCGAATTTCGTATTGTTTTTTGGGTTTGTTTGGGATTATTTGCATTTGTTTGGGTTTGTTTGGTATTATTTGCATTTGTTTGGGTTTTTTTGGGATTATTTGCATTTGTTTGGGTTTGTTTGGGATTATTTGCATTTGTTTGGGTTTGTTTGGTATTATTTGCATTTGTTTGGGTTTTTTTGGGATTATTTGCATTTGTTTGGGTTCGTTTGGTATTATTTGCATTTGTTTGGGTTTGTTTGGTATTATTTGCATTTGTTTGGGTTTGTTTGGGATTATTTGCATTTTTTCGGGTTTGTTTGCATTTGCCTGGGTTTGCTTGGGTCAGGTAGATAGACATTCATGATCGCCCGAACCCGTCATTCCCGGTCAGTAATTATGAAACACCCATATATATATATATTCAATGAGAATGTACGTTAATCAGTGATTATAGGTTAGGTTTAAATGAGAAAATACCTTTTCGCCGCCTCTCCTCCTCTTTGTTCGCGTTGCAGATCCCATTTAGAACTTCTGAAAGCACAAGAGTAAGATTTTATTCGTTAAATGCTAGGTGGCGAGGAGGCAAGGAGTAAAAACGTGGGGGAGTATAACCGAGGCCGGAAGTACGGTACGGTGGAGCAAGAGTCGCAATGACAAACTTTTTATCGGATTTTCTCACCCCCGCTCGGTCGTTTGTACGTTACAGTCCGGGGGGCACTTGGATGCAGCCTACATCGGAGGGAAGAAAATACCAGACACATATTTAGCGAAGTAAAATGTCCGAGTATGCCCAACGGTATACTCCGGGACCCGGAGAAAGTTACATTTTCAAGCTCGTTCTATCCCCGTTACGTCGACTCTCGAAACGTTTGGCTCTTTCGAGAACGGTCCTTAAAAATCAGAGAAACGTTGATACCCTGGTAGAAACGGTCCTCGAAGTACCCTCGCGGTTCCTTGATGTTTTATACACGGGGAATTTGTCGGAGGGCGATTTTCGAGACACCAGGAAATGGATAGGGTTCGCTGTGGGGACAATTGGCTGTGGAAATGGTACTCGAAGTGGAATGTCTTCAAAATCATTGTTTCACGTATATATATGAGGAAAGAGAGAGAGAGAGAGGGAGAGAAGGGCGAGAATATTGCCAAATAGAGACACGCGACGAAGCGCGATTTCAACCCCGACCTCTTTACACCCTTTACACTTTTGATATTTTGCGCTTTACATATGCACGAGTATATGTAAAGGGTGCATATACAGGGTGACCGGAAATTCGACCTATTCCTTCAAAGGGGTTATAGTAGAGGTAATTTGCAACAAAAAATGTCCCATCAACTGGGGGTCGAAAAT